>CANNZV010004151.1:0-46471 GCA_947561585.1 Caprella mutica
TGTACTATCAGAAAAAAGAGTCACTGTCATGATGTACTATCGGAGAAAAAGAATCTATCAATAGTCTCGTCCGTATCTAGTTCCTATCAGTCGTATCCAGTGTATCAGTAGCAAGGTAACTATGGGTACAGTCATTGATCGCTACAAGGCTTCTTCTCCGTCAGTCTGCGCAACTTACTCGCTAGTGAGCTAGGTCAGTGCTGGGGGGGGGATTGTGGGGTTGTGACGACATTGGGGGTTTTAAAGGCGAGTCTGGTCCAGAAATTCAAGGTTTAGAAATTCTGGAATTTAGCAGCAATTTTCTTGAATGGAATTCTTATATTTAATTCTTCTGGATTTTTTTTTCAGTTTATGAAAATTGTAATTTGATTCATATTGATTTAGGGAAGTACTTAATTATCAATCTTAATTAATTTACCAGAAAGAAACGTAGAAATGGTTAATATTGAAATATTATTACATAGATATAAGTTTTATATTACTTGATTATATTTAATTCGTTGAATAGTGTTCATTATTCTTTCCATTTGATAAATTCGTTCCTTTCGATTATTGTTATTATTGATCTATTATTGATATTATTGATATTGTTGATATTATTGTTATTATTGATCTATTATTGATATTTCTCCTATCATGAATACTGCGCTAAAAAAGAAAACTTCGCATTTCCAATATTCTAATAAACTTCCTAATTACAATAAACTGAAGCACTGAATCAATATTCCCATATTTAATTAATTAAGCGTCTTTACATCTTTAAAATGTCATGCTAATATTCTACCTTTAATTGAACAATGGAAATATTTACATCTATTCTTTAAGGTAGACAAAATCAAGAAGACAGAAAGAAGCTGAACAGTTTTCAATTTACCATCAAATCCGTTGTTAGGTTTACTTCACAGGCTATCACTAACTACTCTATACGGAGTGTTAGTGAGGCTATATAATATATGTATAGTATATATGGTGGTGGTGGTGGTATAGCAACAGATAGGAAGAAAATTGGAAAATATATCGGACAATTGTAAAGCAGATTCATTCGTCTCCGCTTCATTTGATTTAGACCTTCACGTGACCCTGCCTATCGACCCGGTTCCTGTCGAAATCTAATAAACTGGTTCCTGGATGTTGACGAATTATTAAGTTAAATATCAGACAAATTGGTTGAAAACCTTTTCAGTTATGCTGATAACAAGATTGAAAATATATATATAAATTAATAAAATCCGATCAAAATATAACCTTCTGCAATTCTACGAAGGTATTGAATGGCCCAATGTATTCATCTTAACGGGAAATTTCTATCCTTTTTAATTATAGTAATTAATTAAATAAATAACTCTATTTCAAACTGACACGATATACAATTAATCATTGTGTGTAAATTTAACCTCTTTATATGTAGTGTATATGTGCTCCACGCAATTTACCGAATTGCGTTATCTTAAACTAGAATGCCCTGCGCGTTCTTATAGGATCTCGATATTGTGCAAGGCAGGTAAAGGGTATGAAGCAGGACTACCACTGATGGAGGAGACAACCAGTTTGTGTATTTAATTGACTCGTTTCAATAAAATACGATAGTTAAAGCTATATAGTATTCATAATAACTTAATTTGGATATTGAAATAAATACGTTACACTCTAGAATTTGTTAATTTCATGTATATTGGCAATTCAATAGTGTCGCTTGCTGCATAGTTTGCTGCTGCGAACATTGTTAACAAAACTAACAAGTGAAAACATAATTTTTATTAATATTAAAAATTTAAAATAGGTTCATAATTAAATTTGAGTTAGTTAGCTAAGAACAACTTGATCGCTAACTCGTGCACACGACTCTTGCGTAATCTCGAGATTGTTGCGCAATTTCAGGAGTCTAAAACGCGCAGTACCAATCTATAAATTGCACATATTAGGTCACTGATACATATAAGTTAAAATATAAACGATTTTTTTATCTCTAATTATTTTAAGTGTATTACAAAGAAACTGCGTATTCCTAGGAGTTAAATCCTATTATTGTATAAACTGTTATTGGAAAAATGAGAAAAAGAGGCACTTTGAATGATTTGAAGTTACTATTGATGTACTATCTACTGATGATGTACTATCTACTGGTGATGTACTATCTACTGGTGATGTACTATCTACTGGTGATGTACTATCTACTGGTGATGTACTATCTACTGGTGATGTACTATCTACTGGTGATGTACTATCTACTGGTGATGTACTATCTACTGGTGATGTACTATCTACTGGTGATGTACTATCTACTGGTGATGTACTATCTACTGGTGATGTACTATCTACTGGTGATGTACTATCTACTGGTGATGTACTATCTACTGGTGATGTACTATCTACTGGTGATGTACTATCTACTGGTGATGTACTATCTACTGGTGATGTACTATCTACTGGTGATGTACTATCTACTGGTGATGTACTATCTACTGGTGATGTACTATCTACTGGTGATGTTCTATCTACTGGTGATGTTCTATCTACTGGTGATGTACTATCTACTGGTGATGTACTATCTACTGGTGATGTACTATCTACTGATGATGTACTATCTACTGGTGATGTACTATCTACTGGTGATGTACTATCTACTGGTGATGTACTATCTACTGGTGATGTACTATCTACTGGTGATGTACTATCTACTGGTGATGTACTATCTACTGGTGATGTACTATCTACTGGTGATGTACTATCTACTGGTGATGTACTATCTACTGGTGATGTACTATCTACTGGTGATGTACTATCTACTGGTGATGTACTATCTACTGGTGATGTACTATCTACTGGTGATGTACTATCTACTGGTGATGTACTATCTATTTATGATCTGTCTATACAGGGTGGCGCAAAAAAAGGAAACCCATTTTCAAATTATTTATTTTACAAACTATTAAAGTTAGAATTTTTCTAAAAAAACAGTTTTATTTGTATATATATATTTTTTTTTTGCATCTTTCGTGAAAATCTGTTAAACTTACAACCGAAATTAAACATCATGCAGCGAATTGAAAAAATATAAATAAAAAGGGCTTTCGCGAGGACGAAAAGGACTTCAGAATAGGTATAATTTATTTCCATATGGTAGTAGTAAAATTTAAAAAATGTTATTTTTCATTCAATTAACGGTTTGTTTATCGACTTTTTCATTCGTGGAAATAATTCTTCATCACCAATCACGATATCTTCTCCAAAACGAGCATTTCTTTGCAGAAACTATCTTGAAAAATTTAGATGATGAGGTAAATCAGTTGTAAGAGTTCGCGCCTTGCATGCTTCTTGAAAGAATGATGTTTCACATCGTGTTTCAAAAGCTGCATTTTGAGGGTTTCGAATGGGAGAAACAAATTAACGGCGAACTGATTTCATTAAAGTGAAAGACGTTGTGCGTTACCGTCGCCGTTTTTAGTCCGATAAGGCAAGGTGTAATCCCAGACTGTGGTAACCGTCTTACAAATATCTCTTATAGCAATATATCAAGGAGAATGAAAACTGTAAGAGAAACCATATTATTTATTTCAAAAACACTTAGAAACTATACAATTTTTACTACGCTAAATTAAACAAAAGTGTAATATCACTTTACAAAATAAATATAGTGTTTGGATGGGAATTTATATTACTATTTCCATTGGAGAAAACGCTTTTAGTACAGAATTAAATGATGGAAATACAATAAGACTTCTATTAGTTACTAAATAAAACAAAAATGTAATAATGATAATTGTAGGGGTAACTGGGCTATTTCATGGAAATGCCAGGAACCGCTACAAAAGATATCAACTTTTATATCAAACATCAATTCTCAAAGAATAATTAAGGTTTTAATCGTCTTTTATTTGTTACAGAAAATAATATAATTTAATGTTTTTACATCCATATGAAATGAATGATACCTATTGTGATTTTTTTCGTATATTTCGTTCTCGAGCAAGTCCTTTTTAATTGTCTTTGTTTAGTTAGCTGCAGGATGTTTAATTTTTATCCTAACTATAACAGATTTTCAAGATTGATGCAGAAAAAGTAAAGGAAGACAATCTTGTTTTTAGAAAATTTCTACCTTTAATAGTTGTTAAAATAAACTAGTTTGAAAATAGGTTTTCTTTTTTTGCTCCACCCTGTATAATTGATAAAATAGAAATATTGAATAAAGTGAATAACACCTGTTGTTCTGTAGCTTTTTTAAATGCTGTAGAAATATATATCATACTTATTTTGAATTTGCTATATATTTTACTCTTAATTAATTACTTTTGAACGTAGCACTATTCAACAGATGTGATGTAATTAGGTGTAACACTTTTATATTGACATCTTTTGACATATTTCATTAAACTGCAAGTTTTCTTCATTATTATATTTAGTAAATATGAATAAGAATCTCTTTATTATTTAGTTTTATTTACACGTGTTTTACAGAGTAGACAACTCATATAATTGTTTGCATTGTATACTTTGATATCTGAAGCACGCGATAAGGGGACTATCTTATCTATTATCCATGTTAATTGCTTGATATCTAAGTTATTTGGATGATTTATCCTAAACTCTTCATCGTTTTGTACTCTATAGTGATAAAATGTCTCCTTTTTCCTCCTCTTCTACTTTACACGTGTATTGTGTAATACAACACTGTAGTCATTCTCTTGAGATTACTTAAGAGGTTTATGCAACTGGTGATAGCTTATCAGTGTCTTATCTCATACGTATGATGAAGACTCGTACAACAGTGGTAGCATTGAGCTTGACTTGACATTGATAGTAGTGAGTGCAAGTGATAACGTGAGTCTAGATTATTATTGCTTACATTTCTTATTGCAGGCTTTTTCTTTTTCTTTTTTCTTGGTATTTGAGGAGCTATTGTTTTAAAGAGAAAAAAAAGTAGAAACCATTTTCAACTTACAAATATTGAGATAACTTTTCATCGGGAATCGAAATCAAGGTCCAAATCACACCAGACTGACAGACTAACTCTTCGATGTCGATTTTTTCGGATGAATTTTTTCATCTTGAAGGCAATTTGCAATTTTTGAGAGAGTTGATCTAATTTATAGATGCGCATTAAATTTTACATACAGTCGAATCATGAGAATATAAATTATTTCATCCTATAACATAACTGTAAATTATAACTACGGGACAAAATGCCAGAATATTTAGTCAATAACAGAAAACTTTCATTTTATTGTTTTTCGATAATAGGCTGAAAATAAAAGTAGATATTAGTGATATTTTAAATATAAGGAAAAAAACACAATTAGTCAATTGCCTTAAACGAAGGTTTGTGAAAAAAGTATTGAAGTCAGAAAACTTTATAACTTTTTCTAAAAAATTGCTTTGCGATTATTGTAGACAACAGTGAAGAAAAGAGAAATTAAACTCCTTCAACTTTTATTGAGTACCATATTAACGAATGAACTCAAATTTATAAGATTCAATTTTGATACTAAATATTATATCTGCACATTGCTCACCGTAAATGTTTATATGAAAAATTACTTGGGAGCAGACTAAGCTCTTGGAAGAACTTTAAAATGTGATATTTCATTAAATTTAATTAACAAAACCTATTTTTGAGCATTCATAAAAAAATTTAATACCATGTGTTCACCTCTTGTCTGAATTACACGCTCATGTCTGCACGGAAACCCTTAGTCGCTTCACGCCGGGTTTCAGGAGACATTTTGGCCAATACTTTCGAGGTTACGCTTCAGAGCTTCAAATGAGAATAAGCACAAGCATCTGTTTCCAAAATAGAACAAACAAAGAGCATCAAGTTCAGGTCTGGTGAAGAAGGCAGTCAAATCTCCTCGTTACAGCAACGTGGAAATTGGTCTTGGCACTAATACTGGGTTTTCTTGGACGTGTATGAAGTTGGGCCGTTTTGTTGAAAAGTGAAGTGTCTTTTGGCCTCTTGAAATGCAGCAGTCAAAATAGTCTCAATATAGAAATTTGTGTTCACTTTTACTCCTTTTGGAACAAAATTGAGCATAGACTTCCATTTTCTGTATATAGCGGCCCACACAAAGGCGGAAGAAATATTTTGACATCTGAAAACTGATCTCATTTAGTCAGGAAGGTATGCAGATGATTTTGCTAAGACCTGTCATTTTTTAGATTGAAGATTACCTCGACATCAAATTATTTTCATCAGAGGAAATGACCTCGATCGTGTCCGTACCTGCCGTCAACTGGTTAAGAAGAATATTCGCTGGAGTCAGTCTGTTTTCATTTCGGAGGTCTGTGAGACAATGACGAATTTGACAACTTCGAATCTGTCTTAACAATATTCTTCATTGTCTTCTCACTCAGAATTAATGCCAGGGGTCATTATCCGCATGAATCACTTTGGATTGTGCCAGACACAGGCTCTGACTTCTGGCGTCCGAGAAGATCGTGGTGTCACATTTCGAAGACGATCATCAGTAGTTTTTATTTCTTGAAACCTTCTAGAATTGTAGTACACAGTCTTTCTTAGAAACAAGAGGATTATATAGTAACAAAAGGATACAAAAGGATAGTAACAATAGAACCCTTGGGAACAAGAATTGAAAATAAGATATTTTTTCACAACATGAGGAAAAATATGGAAAGATCTAAAAAGGAATATATAAAAAGGAAAATAAATTGAAAGGAAATATATAAATAGCTTCATGGATGGAGTAAATCGAGCCTTTTATAGTTAGTTAAATTGTATTAGTTAGAGAGGTTATACTGATAGTATCAATTGTATACCTCTAACTTTTGTTACAGATATAAAGAAAAAAGAATTTTGTTAAAGAATGAATATTGTCAGCATAGCTAGGTATTAATAAAAGTTTTACATTATCGGTTTCAAATTTCATAGAATTAATAGATTAACTAATAATAATAAACTATAAGATACACTACGTTCCATCAGAAACGTCATTTTTAAATTGCGAATTAGAAGCACTTAAAATGCGTCAAATGCCATTATAGATTGGTACATCACTTTAGAGGAAAAAAACTGATTTATATGATTATTAAACATTCATTGTCTAATATCGTATGAGGAACTTCTTCGGAGACCCTACAAAAGTTGATGAATTGTGTGCTGGCCAGGGATTTTTCGTTCTTCTTCTAATGACTCGACCTCTAAACTTTTCATTGAGAATTCTAGAGCTGTATTTGTGCAATCTGGTGGAGTGCTGTCTTGCATCCACCAAAGTGAAGAACAAGTTGCCGAATGGTGCAGTCTGGGCCAAATAATGTCCTTGAGAAATCTGAGGTATGAAACACCATTATCCGATGACAAGGAATGCATGAACGATTGGAACTGTTCTATCAACAATGACAATGAAGATCATAACTTTAACCTCATACCTATCATATGTTTCATATACAGTATATTACAAGGATTTTCATTTGTCCACACTCCGTCGTTTTTTCTATGTAATTTTTGATTTCTCGTCAGTCCAATCGATTCTATTGACAATGTTGGATGGTTGCTGCATAATCCACTTACAAAACTGCCTTCTCTGTGCTTTGTGGACATCGGTCAATGGTTGAACTGAAGTGTAATGATAAAAACGGAAACTAAGTTCATGTCTGACGATCCACCAGAACTTGGTTTTGGTAGGTGAAATCTGTATGCTTCTCTGAGAGAGCAAATGGGGGTTTGTTCAAAGAAAGTCTTCACCTCCTGAATCACAGCTTCAGTTCTTTTTAGTTTTGCTTTCACTTGCCTTTTCCTGTGGATGGAACCATTCTCATTGCAAATAGCACTAACTCATGTGAACTTTCATTGATCCATTGATCTTGAAGTGAAGCATGAATTCTCGGTGTACTGTTGAGGTAGAAGGTGTTTTGGCAAACCGAAGGATGATCCATATCTTCTCAAGTTCAGACAACATTTTTCAGGTTGAAGATGGTTGTGAAATTTTACAGGGTGATATAATCCACTCTTTATGAACAAAATGGTGTATAGGTACATAATACGACTTGAAGCATTTTATGTTCTCCAATTTGCAATTTAAAAATGACGCTTCTTATGGAACACAGTGTAGCTATAGCTTAATTAAATAAAAAAAGATGGTATCCAACACCCAACAGTTGGTCAGTTGCTTTGCCCAGGATTTTCATTACTTGTCCCGATGATGAATGAATGTTTTTCTATTCGACAGCTTGAAACTAAAACTAAAGCATGAACTTTTTGTTTGAATAATCTCTTGTTACATGGATATCCCGTTGAGTATGAATCTATCCGATGAAATGTATACTCTATTTATTTAATTACAATTCTCTTTAGAAACATGGCAACTTTGTGTAAAACGAAAAAGTCCAATACTAACTTTTAAAACTGTTTGCTGAACCATAAACAGTTAACAAGTTATGCAAACTCTTATTGAATGTGCATGATCTCGAAAAATAGATCCGATTTTTTTTTGATAAAGTTTGTGATATTAAATATTCACCAGGCACAAATAATTGAATTAGTTGTACTAATTGGTCAATATAATTACAGTTAATATATTTGAGTTATATATTAAATATATTTCGCAATGTTGAAATTGAAATTGGAATATTTAATAATTACATTCTAAAGAGTTCAATGTTCAGCTCATATGTAAAATGCTGGAAAATGGAAAATCTGTTGCTTGTTACTTTACCTTGATTTTATATTTTAAAATATAATTCTTACACTTAAAGTATAAATAGTTAATTTTCTACTTACTTAAGACCATATTATACCTATAAACATGTTAAGCTGATTCGCTTGCATGTTTTATACTATTTAGATAGGTATAGTGTATAAGGTTTAACAATATTCATATAGATATAATGAAGCACTTATACTATTTAGATAGGTATAGTGTATAAGGTTTAACAATATTCATATAGATATAATGAAGCACTAATACTATTTAGATAGGTATAGTGTACCAAACAGATAACTAGCTCAACAGGCTGTAGAAATATAGGCGTTCATTGATATGTATTGCAATATAATGTTACCTCACAGAGCTATTAAAGCAAGCAAATTAACAACTATATCATTTACAACTAGATTATGTGCACTCGTTAGAGTGCATACCTTCGCCTCCAATTTGACCCGTTCTCTCCCAAAATTTAAGAAACTGCTAACTGGATAATAAACCAATCGTCCCACTAAGTTTCATGCAATATGGTGCAATATTTTTTGAGTTATAAATGACCATGACCTTGACCTTTGACTGGGTTGCTCACAAAATTCTGCCAGCAGGTCACTTGACAATGACCAATCGTTTCACTAAATTTCAGGCAATTTGGTTGAACACTTTTTCAGTTAAGCGAATAACAAGATGATGAATAAATGAATAAATAAATAAATAGATAAATGCCGATATAACATATGACCTTCCCACATTCTGCGAATTTAATAACTCATCACACATGTGAACGTACTCTACAATTTCTTTTATTACTGCCTATTAACCAAATTAGTTAGATTCTCTTAATTCAAAAAAATTACATTATTAATACAAAATATATTTGAAATACAATTTTTCTGTCTTCAAGATGTCTATCCTAAAGCTGTCTGTGGTGAATGGAAGAGAAGGAGTGGTGTCCTTTCGGCCCCCAACTGTTGTAAATTGGATTATGTATTGTCTCTGTTCATTTTTACCATGTTTATTATTATGTTATATTATTATTTAAACGCTACTTGCAGTTTTAGAGGATAGCGCTAGGGTTATGCTCTTCAACTACGAGGTCTTAGATTTTGTGTTATGTAGGCTCGTAAGCTTCATTTACTATCACCTCTTCATTTTCCTCTTCCATCCGTGAGTGCAGCCACCGGTACTTGTGTCCCCTTTCGTCACATCGAATAGCTTTTCTGCATCCATGAGCTTGTCACCAACCGAATTACTTTGTTATTTATGACATTTATCATAAGATATTGTTTTATACTTCCTTCTTAACCTTTATTCACCATTTTACAATTCCTTTTTCTTTTAATCGCTCTCTTCTCCCATTCGTGTGTTCACTTTGACCCGATCTGCGGGTCACCTTCTAATAATAGACTGAAGTCTGACTATTCCCTTTAAACTTCGGATTCTGGATGTCACTGTAAAGGAAAACGAGACGGAACTGTGAAAATAGGTACTGAGTTACAAAACTTAGTTACTTACACTGAGTTACTTACACTGAGTTACTTACACTGAGTTACTTACACTGAGTTACTTACACTGAGTTACTTACATTGAGTTACTAACATTGAGTTACTTACACTGAGTTACTTACACTGAGTTACTTACACTGAGTTACTTACACTGAGTTACTTACACTGAGTTACTTACACTGAGTTATTTACACTGAGTTACACTGAGTTACTTACACTGAGTTACTTACACTGAGTTACTTACACTGAGTTACTTACACTGAGTTACTTACACTGAGTTACTTACACTGAGTTACTTACACTGAGTTACTTACACTGAGTTACTTACACTGAGTTACTTACACTGAGTTACTTACATTGAGTTACTTACACTGAGTTACTCACATTGAGTTACTTACATTGAGTTACTCACATTGAGTTACTTACACTGAGTTACTAACACTGAGTTACTTACATTGAGTTACTTACATTGAGTTACTTACATTGAGTTACTCACATTGAGTTACTTACATTGAGTTACTCACATTGAGTTACTTACACTGAGTTACTTACATTGAGTTACTAACACTGAGTTACTTACATTGAGTTACTTACATTGAGTTACTTACATTGAGTTACTTACATTGAGTTACTCACATTGAGTTACTTACACTGAGTTACTTACATTGAGTTACTTACATTGAGTTACTCACATTGAGTTACTAACATTGAGTTACTTACATTGAGTTACTTACACTGAGTTACTTACATTGAGTTACTTACATTGAGTTACTCACATTGAGTTACTAACATTGAGTTACTTACATTGAGTTACTAACATTGAGTTACTTACATTGAGTTACTTACATTGAGTTACTCACATTGAGTTACTTACATTGAGTTACTCACATTGAGTTACTCACATTGAGTTACTTACATTGAGTTACTTACACTGAGTTACTTACATTGAGTTACTTACACTGAGTTACTTACACTGAGTTACTTACACTGAGTTACTTACACTGAGTTACTTACATTGAGTTACTAACATTGAGTTACCTACATTGAGTTACTTACATTGAGTTACTCACATTGAGTTACTTACATTGAGTTACTCACATTGAGTTACTCACATTGAGTTACTTACATTGAGTTACTTACATTGAGTTACTTACACTGAGTTACTTACATTGAGTTACTTACACTGAGTTAATTACACTGAGTTACTTACACTGAGTTACTTACATTGAGTTACTTACATTGAGTTACTTACATTGAGTTACTTACACTGAGTTACTTACAATGAGTTACTTGCTAAAATGCGCCTTAATGGAATCAACATATTTATTTATATAATATCTTATACTCTTTTAATCAAAATATTACTGATTGAAAAAAGGAAAATACAATTTATTTTGAAAAAGCGCCATCTAGTAAGGAATATCTCAAGCTTTTTGCCAGTCATCGATGCCATTTTGTTCTCTTTCCATAAACGTTGTGCAAAAAAACCTTTTTTCTATCTGCGAGTAATATTCATGATTATAATACTAGAATTATTTTGTTAGTTAGAATAGTTTATATAATTTCTCAAATTCGATCAACAATTACTTTTTTACGAAGATATTCAAACATTTCGTAAACACCTTAAGATTCAGTCATCTATCGTATTATATAAGCTACCCTTAGTCTAAGCTACCCCAGTCTAAGCTACCCCAGTCTAAGCTACCCCAGTCTAAGCTACCCCAGTCTAAGCTACCCCAGTCTAAGCTACCCCAGTCTAAGCTACCCCAGTCTAAGCTACCCCAGTCTAAGCTACCCCAGTCCAAGCTACCCCAGTCCAAGCTACCCCAGTCCAAGCTACCCCAGTCTAAGCTACCCCAGTCTAAGCTACCCCAGTCCAAGCTACCCCAGTCCAAGCTACCCCAGTCCAAGCTACCCCAGTCTAAGCTACCCCAGTCTAAGCTACCCCAGTCTAAGCTACCCCAGTCCAAGCTACCCCAGTCCAAGCTACCCCAGTCCAAGCTACCCCAGTCCAAGCTACCCCAGTCCAAACTACCCCAGTCCAAGCCACCCCAGTCCAAGCTACCCCAGTCCAAGCTACCCCAGTCCAAGCTACCCCAGTCCAAACTACCCCAGTCCAAGCCACCCCAGTCCAAGCCACCCCAGTCCAAGCTACCCTCAGTCCAAGCCACCCCAGTCCAAGCTACCCTCAGTCCAAGCCACCCCAGTCCAAGCTACTTAGCATTCAGATGTTTTTTTTCAACTCATTCTAACTTTTCTAACTTTTTTATCTCTTCGTTTACTCCAAACACTGAATATCAATGAATTGCTAATTATATGCAATCGAATGATTAATTGTGTAACTGAATACAAAGTTTTAATTGAGGACAGCAAAAAGTTTTCGACTCCCTGTGGTACATTTGAATAAGTTGGTAGGTGTTGATGATTAAACAGGTTAAATAAGAACAACTTCTTATATCTAGAAAATAGAAATAATCATTAGGATAACAAATATTAACAATTAAATCATTTAAACTATGGCACTGATATACTTCACTATATAACTACTACATGTTATACTGTACTATAGTATAGTACAGGTACCACTTGAGCTATAGGTACTACTACAATACCTGTTGTTCATCCATTGAATCCAAAATGATGAGTTCATGATATTCTCTAAGTCTGCATTATTCTGTACTGATTTAACAAAATTGTGTTTACTCTTAAAATGATATTATGATTTATTCATTTACTAATATAAGTGTGAACCGTACCATGATATTGCCTCAAATTATTAGTCTTTCCTTTGAAATAATAATGGATTGGGACAGACAGACGTTGCTCTCTTACCATAGAATAAATATATCGAGTAACTATAAATAATAATAATAATCACAAAAACTTGAAACTGTTGGTTGGATGATCCCTTTCATAGGATATGCTAAAGTCAGTTCAGTATGTTAATTACATCAATGGTATAAATGTATAGCAAGCAGGGAACTCCTTTCTGTATCCTGGTGAAAAGCCACTTCTTTGAGCTAAAATCACGTACTATTGCATCTACTCACTATAAGAGTGTACCACATGTCTTTTGACATCAGACACTTGTGCAGTTGTAGTGTAGCCCGGGAAAAAAGGTAGTGTGGAACCCTAGAAAATACTTCGGTTTACACTCTTAGTCTTTGGGTTACTTTCTTATTCTTTGGGTTACACTCTTAGTCTTTGGGTTACACTCTTAGTCTATGGGTTACACTCTTAGTCTTTGGGTTACACTCTTAGTCTATGGGTTACACTCTTAGTCTTTGGGTTACACTCTTAGTCTATGGGTTACACTCTTAGTCTTTGGGTTACACTCTTAGTCTATGGGTTACACTCTTAGTCTATGAGTTACACTCTTAGTCTATGGGTTACACTCTTAGTCTTTGGGTTACACTCTTAGTCTATGGGTTACACTCTTAGTCTTTGGGTTACACTCTTAGTCTATGGGTTACACTCTTAGTCTATGGGTTACACTCTTAGTCTTTGGGTTACACTCTTAGTCTATGGGTTACACTCTTAGTCTATGGGTTACACTCTTAGTCTATGGGTTACACTCTTAGTCTTTGGGTTACACTCTTAGTCTATGGGTTACACTCTTAGTCTTTGGGTTACACTCTTAGTCTTTGGGTTACACTCTTAGTCTATGGGTTACACTCTTAGTCTATGGGTTACACTCTTAGTCTTTGGGTTACACTCTTAGTCTTTGGGTTACACTCTTAGTCTATGGGTTACACTCTTAGTCTATGGGTTACACTCTTAGTCTTTGGGTTACACTCTTAGTCTTTGGGTTACACTCTTAGTCTATGGGTTACACTCTTAGTCTATGGGTTACACTCTTAGTCTATGGGTTACACTCTTAGTCTATGGGTTACACTCTTAGTCTTTGGGTTACACTCTTAGTCTATGGGTTACACTCTTAGTCTTTGGGTTACACTCTTAGTCTTTGGGTTACACTCTTAGTCTATGGGTTACACTCTTAGTCTATGGGTTACACTCTTAGTCTTTGGGTTACACTCTTAGTCTATGGGTTACACTCTTAGTCTTTGGGTTACACTCTTAGTCTTTGGGTTACACTCTTAGTCTTTGGGTTACACTCTTAGTCTATGGGTTACACTCTTAGTCTATGGGTTACACTCTTAGTCTTTGGGTTACACTCTTAGTCTTTGGGTTATACTCTTAGTCTTTGGGTTATACTCTTAGTCTATGGGTTACACTCTTAGTCTTTGGGTTATACTCTTAGTCTATGGGTTACACTCTTAGTCTTTGGGTTATACTCTTAGTCTTTGGGTTATACTCTTAGTCTTTGGGTTATACTCTTAGTCTTTGGGTTACACTCTTAGTCTTTGGGTTACACTCTTAGTCTTTGGGTTACACTCTTAGTCTTTGGGTTACACTCTTAGTCTTTGGGTTACACTCTTAGTCTTTGGGTTACACTCTTAGTCTTTGGGTTGCACTCTTAGTCTTTGGGTTACACTCTTAGTCTTTGGGTTACACTCTTAGTCTTTGGGTTACACTCTTAGTCTTTGGGTTACACTCTTAGTCTTTGGGTTGCACTTTTTTATTCTTTGGTAGAAATGTCAATAAACGTAATCAGGAACATCAACAATAAAATAATATTGAAATATTATATTTCGAAATCTATATTAACTTACATAAGACATCTATAGCGGTGATCTAGCGGTAGAATGGTGCTTTATACATTTGTATACACACTAATTACTCAGTGATTTTATTTTATCTTTTGTTCAAAATATCATTGCGTGTCTATTAGTTAAGTTGCATTGAACATTAGGTGACAATTTGTATCTTTTCAGAGAATGCTGAGGGCGCTGCAGTAGCCATTCGATCTGACGAAAGGAACTCTAGCTTCGAGAGCACCAACAAGAGCATGGAGACAGCTTCTTCCGAGCACAGTGCTGGGGGTCAAAAGGACTCCATCTACTTGGGCTCCAACCTTTGGGAGACCACCATACCTTATGATAGGGAGATCAAGAAAACTGTGAGTCTCGTGATCATTATTTTGCCCTTTTTAACATTTCTATTGAAACTTTAGAAAAAAAATTTCAACAAATAAAAAATTCACCGAAATTTCAAACTATTTTTTTTTAATTTACAGAGATTTAAATAATAAACTGAGTATCCTAAATACAGTACAGTCATACCCCGCTCTTATTACGTCTCAGATTTATGACAATCTAATAACTTAATATGCGTTGGATGTATGCATGTCTCACTTTTATGTTTCCTGGTATTGAAAGAAAATATTTCAGGGAAACTTTGGTAATTTGGTTGTCGTTTTCATTTAAGTTGTTTTCACCTTAACTTATGCAGGTGGAATAGCTGAAAAAATAATTATGTGGTTAATAAAATATATTACTTACCGTAAAATTATTTGTATTCTATCCCACCTGTATAAATTACGCCGAAAACAACCAACCAAATTAAGAAAGTTACTCCTAAAATATTTTTTTATATCAGGAGAAATGAAACCGAGACATGTCCCACACTTATTCGATTGTCATAAGTTTGAGACATAATAATAACGGGGTATGCCCTTATACTACATGTATTAAGATGTTTAAAATTCAATATTATCTACTCAGAAAATAATTGAATGTAGTTACGGTACTCTGTTTCGTATTTAAAGCCAAAATAATACTTCCTTTAGATAAATTCTTGGTTATTTTTAATATAATTAACTTATATTTTCATTATCAGTGTTCCTCAAGAGTTGTGGTTACTTATTCATTAGATATTAAAAAACATAGGTATAAAGTTAAATCTTTTTTATTATTAATCTATGTTTAATATTTAATAGCTTCTTCTGGCAGGGGGCCTTTATAAAAAATTAAAAAAAATTAAAAAAAAATTTTAAAAAAAATATACCAGTGAATCTTAACAGTATACAAGCTGGCTCTGCTTTTATTACACTTTGCTTTTATGAAAGTGGTAATTATTGCGATACAAGACTCGATGTTATTACCATTGGTAGACATAGAAAACGGAAACCATATTTTGTAGTGATTATTTCACGGTAACTACAATAAACATCAATATCATTATTCAGATGAGGTTATTAGAAGCAATTTCTTCAGAAATTAGTCTTAATAACAGAAGAAATTTCAACAGTGACTATATTTTAATCATACAGGATACATGACTAGATAACACAATACATAAGAAATCATTCACTGAAATAGTTAGAGTGATGTATAAGAATTAAATATTGATACTGTTACAAATTAAATTAGAAGTTAATTAATAATTATAATATATTCTTTTCTTGTGTCCAAAAATGTAGAACCAACCAATAACTCGGAACTTAGCACATTACCAAAGAAAGTCTCAACACATAAAATTACAGTTTGTTCAATGTATCACGATAATATAAATCAAAGTATCAAATTAATTACTCACCTAAACTGAGTGAGAGTTAAGCTATGTTTAAATTCTAATATTTTTAATTCTCTTCATTGATCCTCCATCACAGAGAATCAACTAATTCAGGTAACAAACACTGCAACATTGTTTAATAGCCTCACTCAAAATAATTTTCTTTCAAAACAACTCATAGAAAATGAAATGTTTAATTAAGGAGTAACAATTATATTGAGTTATTACCATATGGCAATAAGATCGGGGAAAGTTATAATTTTCACCGGCCTTATTACCGTTTGAGAATAAGGCTGAGTCGTAATTTGGTAATAAAAGCGACGCCTGCTTGTATAGTAATTAATAAGGTAGAAAACATTCCATTTATCATGTGTCTTATAATAGAGTTTCAAATTACTAGTCATTCCCAATTCCTGGTTGTTAATCAGTTTGACAGGCGAACTTGGACTAGGAATCTGATGTACTTGGAATAACTTCTACAAAATTGAATTAATTGGTAAAGTTGGTAATCCTGATTAACAGACATTCCCATGTGTTTGGTTTAGGTTGTTGTGAAATCTTTTAACCTATCAATAAAATGATACAGAAAAAATATAGATTATAGCAGTAAATCATTCACAAGGATATTACCAAGTAAAATTTAGCCAACTAATCCAAACACAGTCAATAGATGCAATGACTGTCCGTGCGATGGCGCTGTCTCTTCGCATTGGCTATCATTTATAGCTGTGTGATGATGTAATATCAGAAAAAAAGAGTCGCTGTGATGATGTACTATCAGAGAAAAGAGTCACTGTGATGATGTACTATCAGAGAAAAGAGTCACTGTGATGATGTACTATCAGAGAAAAGAGTCACTGTGATGATGTACTATCAGAGAAAAGAGTCACTGTGATGATGTACTATCAGAGAAAAGAGTCACTGTGATGATGTACTATCAGAGAAAAGAGTCACTGTGATGATGTACTATCAGAGAAAAGAGTTACTGTGATGATGTACTATCAGAGAAAAGAGTCACTGTGATGATGTACTATCAGAGAAAAGAGTCACTGTGATGATGTACTATCAGAGAAAAGAGTCACTGTGATGATGTACTATCAAAGAAAAGAGTCACTTTGATGATGTACTATCAGAGAAAAGAGTCACTGTGATGATGTACTATCAGAGAAAAGAGTCACTGTGATGATGTACTATCAGAGAAAAGAGTCACTATGATGATGTACTATCAGAGAAAAGAGTCACTGTGATGATGTACTATCAGAGAAAAGAGTCACTTTGATGATGTACTATCAGAGAAAAGAGTCACTGTGATGATGTACTATCAGAGAAAAGAGTCACTGTGATGATGTACTATCAGAGAAAAGAGTCACTGTGATGATGTACTATCAGAGAAAAGAGTCACTATGATGATGTACTATCAGAGAAAAGTCACTGTGATGATGTACTATCAGAGAAAAGAGTCAATGTGATGATGTACTATCAGATAAAAGAGTCTTTGTGATGATGTACTATCAGAGAAAAGAGTCACTGTGATGATGTACTATCATAGAAAAGAGTCACTGTGATGATGTACTATCAGAGAAAAGAGTCACTGTGATGATGTACTATCAGAGAAAAGAATCAGTCACTGTGATGATATAATATCAGAAAAAAAGAGTCACTGTGATGATGTACTATCAGAAAAAAGAGTCACTGTGATGATATACTATCAGAGAAAAGAGTCACTGTGATGATGTACTATCAGAGAAAAGAGTCACTGTGATGATGTACTATCAGAAAAAAGAGTCACTGTGATGATGTACTATCAGAGAAAAGAGTCACTGTGATGATGTACTATCATAGAAAAGAGTCATTGTGGTGATGTACTATCAGAGAAAAGAGTCACTGTGATGATGATGTACTTTCAGAGAAAAGAGTCACTGTGATGATGTTCTATCAGTGAAAAGAGGCACTATGATGATGTACTATCAGAGAAAAGAGTCACTTTGATGATGTACTATCAGAGAAAAGAGTTACTATGATGATGTACTATCAGAGAAAAGAGTCACTGTAATGATGTACTATCAGAGAAAAGAGTCACTGTGATGATGCACTGTCAGAGAAAAGAGTCACTGTGATGATGTACTATCAGAGAAAAGAGTCACTGTGATGATGTACTATCAGAGAAAAGAGTCAATGTTATGATGTACTATCAGAGAAAAGAGTCACTGTGATGATGTACTATCAGAGAAAAGAATCACTGTGATGATGTACTACCAGAGAAAAGAGTCACTGTGATGATGTACTATCAGAGAAAAGGGTCACTGTGATGATGTAATATCAGAGAAAAGAGTCACTGTGATGATGTACTATCAGAGAAAAGAGTCACTGTGATGATGTACTATCAGAGTAAAGAGTCACTGTGATGATGTACTATCAGATAAAAGAGTCACTGTAATGATGTACTATCAGAGAAAAGAGACACTGTGATGATATACTATCAGAGAAAAGAGTCACTGTGATGATGTACTATCAGAGAAAAGAGTCACTGTAATGATGTACTATCAGAGAAAAGAGTCACTGTGATGATGTACTATCAGAGTAAAGAGTCACTGTGATGATGTACTCTCAGATAAAAGAGTCACTTCGATGATGTACTATCAGAGAAAAGAGTCACTGTGATGATGTACTCTCAGATAAAAGAGTCACTTCGATGATGTACTATCAGAGAAAAGAGTCACTGTGATGATGTACTATCATAGAAAAGAGACACTGTGATGATGTACTATCATAGAAAAGAGTCACTGTGATGATGTACTATCAGAGAAAAGAGACACTGTGATGATGTACTATCAGAGAAAAGAGTCACTGTGATGATGTACTATCAGAGAAAAGAGACACTGTGATGATGTACTATCAGAGAAAAGAGTCACTGTGATGATGTACTATCAGAGAAATAAGAGTCACTGTGATGATGTACTATCAGAGAAAAGAGTCACTGTGATGATGTACTATCAGAGAAAAGAGTCACTGTGATGATGTACTATCAGAGAAAAGAGTCACTGTGATGATGTACTATCAGAGAAATAAGAGTCACTGAATTACGGTAATTTCACAAATCACAGTTTTCTAATTTTCTAATTATTTTCCAATCTTACAAATTTGTCGTCGTGTACCTAGATCAATTTTAGAATATCTACATGCATTTGAGTTAGTAAAGTTTCTTTGTTGAATGTAAAATGAGTAGGAATGAATCACTCCAGGTACACTTTTCTTCGACTGTACATCATTTGTTGTCACGAGGAAGCCTTACTCTGCTATGCAAAGAATTTAAACTTTATTAAACTATTAAATTCAATTTGTGTGCAGAACAACATTGGTTATTGTTCCTTAGTTGTTTTTGGTAGTTTTCAAAAGCAATTTATGAAAACAACAAAGTTACGTGAAAACATTCAATTGAATTGTAGTTTAGAGTTTTCACTTCCCGGTAACACTATTTTTTTTTTCATGTTAAGTCTACAGCTATTGCTTTGTTATCATAAAAATGCAACTAAATATAATAAGAGAATTAAAAGATTTAAGTCTTCATAAAGGCTTTTCTGTTTACAGTTTGAAACGAAAAGATAGACTTTTTTAATAATAAGTAACTGCAAAACTCCTCTCCACAATGAAAATATTTAATAATTAGATGCCATTACTTAAAATTATCCTATAGATATTTCCATAAATCAACACTACTATTTTTTACGAAAGTATTACAACTAGTGCTACAATTATTGAGAACTCAAATTAATAATTACATTACATATCATCACCCTATTTTGGGTAAGTTCTAACTTATCGGACGGTTCCACATTTTCCATCGTCTAAGAAAAAACAGTATAATATATTATATAATTCACTTTAACTTTCCTTTCAATTTGTGTCAATAAAACCTGCAAGGTTTCTTTTTCTATCTTTCTCTATAATTTTCTTTTTCTTATAGAATATTATTGTTCTTTAATATCTTATATATTTTTCTACAATTTCCCTAAAAAGAGAGAGAAGAAATGCTTCAAAACCCGCACTCAATAATTCTACAACATATTTTCAAACAACCCCATCAGGATAACGTAGTTCTCAGGCACTTAATTTCCTATTATGATGTGGGAGTTGAGGTAGATAGCTTCACATAAAGGACCGTACACACGGAGGGTTTTTTAAGACTTTCCACCATACTTTTTGCTAAGCTCCCCCTACTTTTTCCACGAGAATATTAGAAAAAAAGTTGGTATCCATGATACCTGCAGGTATCATGGATACCAACTAATAATTATACGATTTATATCATTTTTTCTTATATTCTCGTGGAAAAAGTAGGAGGAGCTTAGCAAAAAGTCTGGTGGAAAGTCTTAAAAAACCCTACGTGTGTATGGCCCTTAAGTCATGACCTTTGTTACCACCCACTTTCAGAGCACTGTGAGTGTCCTTTAATTGAGATATATGCTAACCTGTGCAAGGTTTTTAATATCGCAATAAATGTGAACACAATAGAGTACATTGAAACTCATGAGTTATAAAGTACTGGTTCCTTCATAATTCAGAGCCACTTCATATCTCGGGTGCACTAGATTAAAATCATAGAAAACTATAGTCAATGAAAGATAACAATGACGAAATTCTTGGGGTAAATCATTTTCTATAATTTAAACTAAGAAAACTACTTCATAACTCAGGTTCATCTTATAATTCAGTTCTCCCATTACTCGAGTGTTTCATTATTCAGAACTTCATAACTCAAGTGTTTTACCGTAAATCTCTGCTTTATAAATTAGAGGTCAATTCCTGTATGTTTTCAGTAAGGTCATTGCCTCCAATAATGAAGGTTTATTCTATCTTCATAGTTTGTTCTTCAGCTCGAAAACTTAAAAGTTTGCTAAACAGCATTCAGTGATACGGATTTTTCTGGAAAATTGTTACTTCAAATGTTAGAGAATATTCTTCTTTGAAATCTGCATCCTGGTAGAAAGATTTAAAAAGAATATTAGCAGTTAGCTAGAATAAAATGCCTGTAACTTTCTTAGAGTTTAATAGCTTTAGTCTTTTTCTCTAATTATTTATTATTTATTTTTCCTTTAATATAGAAAACTGCAACTCTTGAGTAAAATAAAGTATACATTCTTGAACTTGATATCAATGTCTCCTGATTTTGATTACTTCTATTCTATAAATTAAAGATTATGTAACATGTTTCTGTGAAACTGATATAAACTTTGAATATTTCAGTTCGACTGTCTGGATTTAGATGATTATCTAAGCGACTGCACAAGTTTTAATAACATATCCAAAAAGCAGCCTAACGGGAACCCGTCCTCTAAAAGCGAGGAAACATGGCAACAACCTCCAAAAAATAACAACAATTCAACTAGTGAAGCAGACTCGACTCGTTCACTTCAAACACCAATAACAAGTCCAGCAGCTCACTGCGACTCCTCTGAAGATGGGCGGTACCATCCAGCTGTACCTAACAACTCAACCTCGGACACTACTATTAAGGACACCCTGAAAGTCAACTTTAATTCTCAGTGTTCTCTGTACGCATCTTCTACTTGCCCCAATAATGGCGTTGCAAACTTGTCCCACAACAACTACATTGGAACTAACGGTGCGAACTCTTCGAGTGCTGGCATCATCCCTTCAGACTCTCTTGGATCTCACCAAAACATCCTGCCTTATGCTAACCAACCGTACCACAGAATGAACACACCTATCTATACAAAACACTCTTACGATCCTTACAACGACTTTCGAGAAATTCATGAATCTCCTCGTGGCAGTGGTCGACCTAGAGGCCGACCTCGAAAGCAAGCTGGTGTTCCATTTAGAAGGCCTGTAGAACAGAGAGGACGTCCTCGAGGTAGACCAAGACGGAAAGCATCTGTCGTCTCCAGCTATCAGGAAAGTCACTTGCACCCTCTGGAAGGAGTTTTTGAAGGTAAGCCTGTTTACGATTCCCTTAACTGGAGTCACAATATCATCTGACATTCATGGAAAAAGAGTAATTTCACAGGGATCTTGAAATATATTGCATTATCAAGTAATGATTCATCTATCTATTCAAATTCAACAGGGGAATCTGTTTTTCTTGAGAGATACATACTGTCACCCTCAAATTTTCTATGATGTTAATCAACCAGATTTTTCATCAAATTAACCCTTTAGCGGGCACTAACCGATAAACTCGTCAGATTGTTCTAAATTTTTAGTATGTCATAGTGTAACACTTTTCAAGATATTTTTATTCATTTGGATTTCTTTAAAAAAACACACGCAGGTTTTTTTTAAGTCTTTCCATCAGACTTTTTGCTAAGCTCCTCCTACTTTTTCAACAATAATATAAGAAAAAACTAATATTTATACGATTTATGTATTTTTTTCTTATATTATGCTTGAAAAAATAGGAGGAGCTTAGCAAAAAGTCTGGTGGAAAGACTTTAAAAAACCCTGCGTATGTACGGCCCTTAAAGTTCATTAACGATGCATAATGTTCATTGCCTTATATTCATTTATTAGTTACCTCTTTGCAACATCTAACAGCAACTCTAGTTTGGAAATTCACAAGAATATTGAAAATAATCAAGGAAAACTTCCAGACGTCATTTGTCCAACAATTAGTTGCCAGATGAACATAAATTATTTCTGATTAAAATAGTCAACTAGCAATTGAGTAAATGTAAGTTGAAGCAAAAGTTGAATTGAATCCCTAGCGAGATTCAACTTGATTCATGTCACTCATCAATTTTAGAGAATTCTTCAGAGATACCTCCTTGAGATTTGCAGATATACTATTTGTCCCAATTAAGATACTTTTTCAACCACATTCATATTTTCATCTGCCTTGAATAACTTTAGTTGAGATTGCCTTTTCCATCAGTTGTAGCTATTTAATGAGTAGGATATAACTCTGAATTTGCTCCACTAGAGAGAAATGGGTTGTCACCCTCCCCCCAGCAGTCTGATAGTGCTAGGTCCTCCTCCTCGATGTCGAGCATTCGTCAGAATCTGTCTAACGATTCTGGTGTGGATGACGATGGTGAGGCAGTGGTGCCCAAAAACACAATTTATTTGATAGTTTCTGAAATCTGCTTTAGATAATCCATTGAGAATTTAAACTAACTAACTCTTTCTTTTCTTATTAAAAATACCATATATTTTTAATGAGCGTACTTAGTCTCCGCGAGAGGTAAGAATATCTGTTAATTTCAGTGTCGAAATCCACTTGAACTTACAAGAGGGAAAGTTATGGTGGGGTCGTAGAAGATTGAGAAGGTTCCTCTCATATTCCTCGGTGACTCCACCATATCTTTTTCTCCGGCCTAGTGTAAATGTAAGATGTCAGCGACCAGGCAATGCAATGTACGTTATTATTTCTACCAGTGCTTGTTCTCATTATTTCAGAGAGAACTTACTTTTCAAATCCCGAACACTAACCCAGTAAAGATTTGTTTAAACTCAAATATACTCAAATAAATATAAATCAAATTATTCTAAGATAGATCAAGATTAGCCATTTAAAAAAATTTGTACAAAGAAATTATAATTCATTCTCCATATAAGGTCACATAAATTTTGAACTAAAACAGGAGCCTTATTTGTTTTCCTATGGCACCACAATAGCCATCTCTCTGGGAGGTAGCATTGCTCTGTCCCTGACATTTCACGTCATCACTCATAGTATTGAGTTTGGGTAACGTTACTAAGATTATCTTTTTTTTTCTTCGAAAATAAGAATAATTGCGATGCAGCTAATTTCGAATCCTTTGAACAAGTTAAATTAGTAGCAACCCCCTTCTTGCATTCAATACCATAATGTTTGAAATTCACTAAAGGTAATGGACACCCTTGCTCTTAGTTTTCGAATATAGCTGCGTTGGAGTACGATATTTCTTGTGCATTGAAACTGACTATTATGTTTTCATTTAAAGCTGACTTCTGTGACTTAATATTACATCTCACTCATATTTTCTTTTACTTTATGTACCCACTTGAAAATGAGTCCTTCATTAAGAAACGAAAACTACCCTACAGGTAATGGCAGACTTTTTGTCGATATCCTTTAGTACTGTACAGGTATCTAGACAATATCTGTGCAAGATTGCTAACTCATTAATGTTAACTTCTCTGTCGAAGAATAATATCCCCCAAAACTCTGTGTACTTCTTGCTGTTCACTGCAACTAATGAAGTAAATATAGTTCGGCTTTTCTGAATGAGAGATCTACTGCCAATGTTATATATAACAGCTTATAACGAAATATAGTTTGATTCAATTATTTTTGAAATCTCTCTGAATGTATCGAATACTCAAAAGCTAAATACTCTGTTGATGATTTAGGTTATTCTGAACTGTTTTCATTATCTTTTGTCTGCTTTTCACTGGAAGAACCTTTAATTTTATTTTAACTAGATATTTTATCTACCTGCTTCCTTCTTTTAAGAACACAAAACTTGAATCCTAAAATTATTTCTTCTCTGAATTATTTATATCCATCCTTCAAAGGATGAATTCTTGATCAATGATTACAGCCTCTTAATAAGTGTTTTTTATCTGTCTTAAAGCGCCTAATCAATATTGTAACGTACAAAAAATTGGAACTAAATAGAGTACTTCAAGTACAACTAAACACTAAATACGTGGCTGTGTGAAGAAATATCTGAAAAAATACCAAACTTTTTATAAAAGATTAAGTTCTAAATTATCCAAAGAATCAACCAGTATACACACAAAAAATTGATAACTGACATTGACGGTCAACAGCTGCCTACAGCTAAATGAAGACGTTATTTCCACAAAAAATACTAAAAAAATACATCTAAAAGTGATACCTTCCTGCCTAATTTCATTAAAAAACTTATTAATAGCAAGCACACTAAATTCATACTTTTGAAAAAGACGAATTATTCAAAACTTATCAGAAGAAACCAATAGGGATGACCAGGATTTTAAGATGAAACCAGTAGTTTTTACCAGAATTCTAGGATATAAATCAATAAAGAAAACTAGGATTCTAAGATGAAACAACTAGGGATTACCAATATTATAAAATTGAAATCAATAGAAATAACTTGGATTCTAAGATGAAACCAATCTAGATTAAAACTAATTGGGATTACCGTATTACAAAGGTACTAAGATGAAACTATCAGGGATTACCACTGTTCTAAGATGAAGCCAAAAGAATTACCGAGGAATCTCAAACTGTCCTATACATGTCTCTTGCCCAAAATCTTGATCATAAAATATAACTGATCAACTTCTTAGTTGCCAACCAGAGGTAAATTTTTTTATAGTCAAAACTGAATCTCTGTAATTGGATGATCACTGGAGCCCCCGTCAGAAAAGACTAGCTGTAGTCGCATTTTACCGTCCTTGAAAGACTTATTTCGATATTACGAAGAAATTTCCATTGCGAAATCTACTGTCTGGAAATCATCGCGGGGTTTCAATGAAAGCAGTTATTTTTCTGAATGTCCGAAAAGTGGTAGACCACGCACCCAACGGTCTAAACAAATGATCAAACGCATTTGAGAAGAGATTAGGATGCTAAAGAAAACAGCCGAGATGAGATCTAGAAACATGAGACGGCCTGAAAATGTTCTCGTTCACCCTTCAAAAGAGACAAACCCTATCAGCATCTGCAAAACAAGAAAGATTGGAGAAGAAACTACTTCCGAAAAAATTCAGGTCTGACACGGCTGACGAGATTGTTTGGGCAGATCAGAAGATCTACACATTTGAATTGACTCATTATCGAAAAAATGACAGAATAATTGGAAGAAATGTCAAAGGTATTCTTTATAATAAAAAAAAACGAAAAAAGCAGCTACCTTAATGGTCTGGGCTGTGGTTTCAAAAATCTACAGGTATCTTCTCATTTTTGTCGATCACGAAGCCAATATTCATGCCAAATGTTTTGTTGAAACCATTCTGAAGCCGTTGTTGTAATAAGCTGAAGGTCACTTTGACCAGGACACCTTTTGGGATATTCCAACAAGACAGTACCACGTCACACACCGCGAATGTTACTCAGAACTGGTGCAGAGAGCATAGTCCCGGGAACGGTATATTCTACTCTTGTATAATCCACTCTGGTAAGTTCCACCCCGATAAATTCCACCCTGGTAAATTCCTCCCCGGTAAATTCCACCCTGGTAAAGTCTACCCCTGATATATTCCACCCGGTAAGTTCCACTCTAGGTGAATACTAAATACTCTATATAGTATTCATCTAAAGTCAGGTTAGCGCTTTGGGCGGAGTGTTTCGCCCTCCGATCGAAACTTTACTGAATAATATAAACATTTTTCGAATTTTAAACTCCTACTTTGAAAATATCTTGTAAATTGTTCCCTGAGGGAGGGGGTAACTTACCGGTGGAATATACCTGGGGTGGAATTTACCGGGGCGGAATTTACTGTTGGGTTATATATACTATACATAGAACCGCATAGTCCCAGGCCTGCTTATTCTCCGGATCTCAGGTCCATGATTTTTCCGGTGTGCTTCATCCTCGAAACCAAGGCATGAAGAAAAATGTATTGCAGCGTGACGACATAAGACACTCTCAACAACGAGAATGGAAAGAAATTTTACAAAAATATTGCTTGCCGTGCAGAAGATATTCGAAAGGGGTCCAGGCTGATTTTCCGAAACAAGTTTGCCGAAACCAAATGTACCAAAACTAATTCGCCGAACCAGATTCTCCTAATACGAGTTTACCGAATCCAAAATTAGCCGAAAACGGATTAACCGAAAGACAAATTTAGCAAAAGACGAATTTCGGTATTCATATTCTTGTAAAGAAAAATATGGAAATTCATTTTAGTCAATGAAAAGAAAGTGTGTTATTTTTGCGGTTTACGACCATTGAATGTGAATTTTGAGTAGGAAACTTTGATTTGCCGGCGTGGATCCGGTCAAATTCGGATTACGCAAACTATTATACTGTCTAGAACGAATTTTCCTGCTTTCCTGCAGAAGTTAACATCTCAGTCAGTTATTGTTACGTATCTGCCCCACTATATATCTAACTGTATACATTAAATATAAATATGTATATAGCATTACTAATAAAAGGGTGATAGAAATCAATGTTTTAACTCAAAACAATGTATACATGCAAGTGATACAAAAGTTAAAGCCTGAGCAAAATTGGAAGATATAAACACAACTAATAGTTATGTTATTCATGACAAACAATTTTAAACAACTTGAAATATAATACTGATAAACATATTAGAGAGCAAGAGTGTATATGATACGCCAATTAGGTATGTTAAAATTGTGTCAAAATTAAAACTTTTTTCATAGGTGTTTATGATAGTAGTGATTGGTAGTAAGGTAAGGATTGGCAGTAAGGTAAGGATTGGTAGTAAGGTAAGGATTGGCAGTAAGGTAAGGATTGGTAGTAAGGTAAGGATTGGTAGTAAGGTAAGGATTGGCAGTAAGGTAAGGATTGGTAGTAAGGTAAGGATTGGTAGTAAGGTAAGGATTGGTAGTAAGGTAAGGATTGGTAGTAAGGTTAGGATTGGTAGTAAGGTAAGGATTGGTAGTAAGGTTAGGATTGGTAGTAAGGTTAGGATTGGTAGTATGGTTAGGATTGGTAGTAAGGTAAATATTGGTAGTAAGGTAAGGATTGGTAGTAAGGTTAGGATTGGTAGTAAGGTAAATATTGGTAGTAAGGTAAGGATTGGTAGTAAGGTAAGGATTGGCAGTAAGGTAAGGATTGGTAGTAAGGTTAGGATTGGTAGTAAGGTTAGGATTGGTAGTAAGGTAAATATTGGCAGTAAGGTAAGGATTGGTAGTAAGGTAAGGATTGGCAGTAAGGTAAGGATTGGTAGTAAGGTAAGGATTGGTAGTAAGGTTAGGATTGGTAGTAAGGTAAATATTGGTAGTAAGGTAAGGATTGGTAGTAAGGTAAGGATTGGCAGTAAGGTAAGGATTGGTAGTAAGGTAAGGATTGGTAGTAAGGTTAGGATTGGTAGTAAGGTAAGGATTGGTAGTAAGGTTAGGATTGGTAGTAAGGTTAGGATTGGTAGTATGGTTAGGATTGGTAGTAAGGTAAGGATTGGTAGTATGGTTAGGATTGGTAGTATGGTTAGGATTGGTAGTAAGGTAAGGATTGGTAGTATGGTTAGGATTGGTAGTATGGTTAGGATTGGTAGTATGGTTAGGATTGGTAGTCTGGTTAGGATTGGTAGTATGGTTAGGATTGGTAGTATGGTTAGGATTGGTAGTATGGTTAGGATTGGTAGTATGGTTAGGATTGGTAGTATGGTTAGGATTGGTAGTATGGTTAGGATTGGTAGTATGGTTAGGATTGGTAGTATGGTTAGGATTGGTAGTATGGTTAGGATTGGTAGTATGGTTAGGATTGGTAGTATGGTTAGGATTGGTAGTAAGGTTAGGATTGGTAGTATGGTTAGGATTTGTAGTAAGGTTAGGATTGGTAGTATGGTTAGGATTGGTAGTATGGTTAGGATTGGTAGTATGGTTAGGATTGGTAGTATGGTTAGGATTGGTAGTATGGTTAGGATTGGTAGTATGGTTAGGATTGGTAGTACGGTATAAGGATTGATAGTAAGGTAAGGATTGATAGTAAGGTAAGGATTGGTAGTAAGGTAAATATTGGTAGTAAGGTAAGGATTGGTAGTAAGGTAAGGATTGGTAGTAAGGTAAGGATTGGTTGTAAGGTAAGGATTGGCAGTAAGGTAAGGATTGGTAGTAAGGTAAGGATTGGAAGTAAGGTAAGGATTGGTAGTAAGGTAAGGATTGGTAGTAAGGTAAGGATTGGTAGTAAGGTAAGGATTGGTAGTAAGGTAAGGATTGGTAGTAAGGTTAAGTATAGGTAATCAGGATATGTAGTCAAGATAGGTAGGTAGGTATTGGCATAGACAAAGGATCATTTTGTGGTACAATGATAAATTGTTGTTTCGTTTCATCCTGCATTCTTTGTGTACTTTTTTTTGTACATTTTGTTCCAAATGCGTCTTTCAGCAAATGCTCTTCTTACAAATCCGTTTTCGGAATATTTATGTTTCTGCAAACACGTATTGGGAGAATCCGGTTCGGCGAATTAGTTTTCAGCAAATCCACCGGACACCGGTCGCAAGATACTGCAGGCGGTAATCAAATGCATTAATTTTGCTTTCAATTGATGTTTATATAATGATACGTATCTGCAAATTGTTACATTATAATATCTATTTTTATTTGCTTCCATATTTACGGCCCACCCTGTATAATATGGTATTCAATAAATGTCTGCAGAAGTTTCATGTCTAGTATAAATAAATCTAAAACATTTCCAACAAATCCATTCATGTTCCTCTCTGCATGTTATATTTTAATAAAAAAGATCTAGGTTTATGTTTTAAGCAATCGTTGTTGAAATTGATGTTTAAATCTTCTTGAAACGTTGATGAAAATTCATTTAGATGTATTTTCTGCATGACGCAATGAATCAGTTTTCGAATAATCTAATTCATCATGGGGTTTTATTTTGATAATTACTGAGCTATAATTTCCAAATCACGTGCCTTTAACAAGTTGGAAATAGTCTGTTTCTTTTCATTTCTCCATGTACTGCAGCTATGTCAATAATAAAATATTTTCAGCATCGTGACTGTGGCTTTTGTTGGTCCCGAGAAATAGAGACGAAAATCGTCCCTCTTTAGAAATCATATTTCAAGAATCCAAAACTTAACTATCAAATTTTAGAGATGAAAATATTATTCAATTGTTTCAAATTTATTCAAATTTACTAAAAAGTTTGAACCATATCCTAGGTAGCAATGATTCTATGGCCAATATTGTCCCAATATTGCCAATATTGGCCCAAGAATTATTGCTACCTGGAATCCATTCTCTGTTTTAAATACATATGATCAAACCCGACCGCAAACGATCTAGGTTGCTCAAAACTGTTCTTCAATAATGTTTCTCCAGACCATTTTACATAGTAGGTCACATCCGCTATGAAATTCACTAGAAATGCTACGTACTGGCCAAAACATGGAGGAATGAAAATAAATTAGCATGTTTTTCGTCACTTAAAGATTTGAGGTTTGAGAAATTAGCTATATCACTGTATGGCTGGTAATATATGCGATTCGTCTTAAAACTTCTCAAATTTCAATAATTATTGTCTATTTGGGATTCTTTCGAATAATACATATTTCTTTATTTCTTTCAATCTGCTCCTCATAATTGGATCGCACAATTCTGCAACTATCTCAAACTGAACATATCCATTAATGTATCTAGACTTTAGAATTCTCTATCGAAAGCTATCAAACAATGATACAAAGTACCAAAGTAGTCTAACTGCTAATAGCGTATCAGACATAATATCACTCAACATATCTCAGCATCATCTATCTCATCCTTCCACTGCCAACTTTGACAAGAGCAAAAATGCTCCAAACCAATACGACACCTACTTGACCTCTCTAAAACATTTGCCATGCAGTTACAACGAGAGACACAACTCTCCACCTATCTACAATCTTCTTTCACCAACTCCTCACCCAAACTATCTCTGTCCAGTGAACAAATTTGACTCAAACACGACTACAGTAAATCCTAATATCAAATCCAAAACAAATGAGTCTACCGACTCAAATGCTGGAGATGATGACTATAAATTTTCTTCGATGGATTTAGCTCTTGCTTCCAATCCTGGAGACCAGTTCGACCCTAGGACGCGATCTTTCACTGGAGACGAATTGAAACCTCAACCTATTACGAAGAAGAATAAAAAACATGTAAGTGAGCTCCAAGCTAAATTTTTATGTGATTTTTCTCCGTTTTTGTTCTCCACTGTTCTAAACATTTTAAACTAAAAGGAGCTCAGTTAGGAGAAGTAATGTAATTCAATTATACACAAGTTCAGTTATTTAGCAATATACAATACAGTATAGCAACATCTTTTCAAAATAGCATGGTTAAGGTACGTTTTGCATGCAGCGACAGTTGCGATCATCGCTCAGCGATGATCGCCCAACATCAAGAATTACATTGAATTAGTGCTCAGCAATAATCGCCCGTTGCAAAACAGCTCCATAGGAATAGCATCGAACTAGTGTTCGGCGATTATCGCTGGGAGATGTTAGCTGAGCGATGATCGCAACAATCGCTGAATGCAAAACATATCTTTAGCAGTTGCCACTGTTGAACTTATCTCAAATTGGCTAAGGTAATTTTCATGACACCCGTACTTCTCAACCACTTTTCTCTCAATGCTGGTGAAGTCTTATCAATACCAATGATTCGATTGTTATATTTGTGCCAGAAAAAGTTTATTTCATTTTTATGCCACCATTATTATATTCTGAAATGTATTTTTCTTACTTTCCAGTATGTCCCAATGGATCTAAAAGATGATAAGTATTGGGCAAGGCGAATAAAGAATAACGTCGCGGCAAAACGTTCCAGAGACGCTCGCCGAATCAAGGAGAACCAAATAACTCTGCGGGCTAAATTTTTAGAAGAAAAAGTAAAACTACCTTTCAAATTTTAGTTAATGAATTCACCTATCAGCATATTGTACTTCTACTAATTACTTTCTTTTTTCAGTATTCTAAGTTATCGAAAGAAATGGAGGAAGCCAAAAGATACATCGCTACTCTACAACAAAGGCTGTCTAAGTATGAAACAATATAAGAAAATACTCTGCCAAGTCAATTTGATTGTACATTTGGTTTATTTTCACGATATATACCATATGCTGAAGAAATTACCAGTTTCTATATCAACCTCGCTGTGGATGAACCTGTTAGTGTGCTGCCTGTGAAAGTAGAGAAAACTGTAGAGTGCATTTGTATTAGATTAAACTGTATGTTAACTTTAGTGATCTTACTGTATTTGCTCAGTGTACAATAATGAAGGTATTTGGGTTACAAATATGGATGCGGGATGGGGATACAACAATTGTTCAAAATTAATGATGAAGTACAACTTGTAGTGATAATATTATAGAGGCAAGAAGAAATGTATTTTCAACAGCATTGGATGATGACGGAAATCCTACCATGTAAATCAAAATAGTCCCTGCTCTTATTTGTAATAGATAGATAACAAGTGTAATAACTCCGTACAATCTTACTGAAATATGTTCATGATCACTCTTTAAATACCATTTATTATAATAGGATAAAAAGCACCTCCATGGATAAAGACTAAGATTTAATGTTCCCCATGTTAGTGTTGACAATCTATATTCCTTTAGTGACTTGCCATTCACCTCCTATAAACTATTAAAAACTATATTTTTTCTATGACTAGTATGAAAAGACGTAGATCACTCGTAGTGTTAATGATCCACCTAGTACTGGTACTACAATTAGACTCAACTTGATGTCAAGAAACTAAAGCTGTCTTGCTATCCTCCTTATTAGAATATTAAATTTATTGAAATATATATATTGAAAGATAGATTATCATTATGAGAATGTGAAATAGGCTAACCTCTAGCTATATTTTATACAAATGAATATTAAGTTTCAAACCTTTGAAACCTACCATATGATATTTATTTGAACTGTAGAAATGATTCTAAAAAAGGACTTATTTGTAAACTGCAAAAGTCTCAATCTATAGTTTTCATGTCCTAGATTTTCAAATATTGAATAATGTTCATGGTATTCGGTTTTTCTGTCATATATGTATTCTTCACTTTGTCCCAGATCGACATTTCGATCAAACTATTACCTAGAAGTATCGATTGAAATAGTCTGTAATTGAATTAGATGATATATTAGTACTATCTGGTAGTGTTTCTTTTCATATCAACGATGAAAGCAGAATTTTAGAGCCTGGTGTTACCACAGTCTTAGATTTCGATTGTTTTCTGATGGAGAAACAAGAGGATTTCGCTATTAACTTCCATTTCATCATTCATTTCATCTTCAATATGCAAACTTAATAATTTAGAATGAAGATCACTCCTTGTAACTAAATTATTCAAAAAAGTTTTCGGTTAGCCAATCAGAGATAGGTTTTGTTAGTGTGACGTCATAGATTGTCTAACCTGAATGATGGAGAGATAAAATGACGAGACTGTTAAAGCGAAAACTTCTTTTTTTCCCATTGGTAAATAATCTTCATAGAATTGTATAGGGTAAGTTACGAATTAACGGTCAGTTCCACATCTTCGGTCATATAAGAATAATTATACAATTATTATTTTAATTGGTATCCATCACACCCGCAGGTACCAATTAAAATTTAATTTTTATCATTACCGAAGAGGTGGAAGTGACCGATAATGAGAACTTTACCCCAATCCTCACTGACGGACCTACATATGTGATTGCGTTCCTGCTGTGCTTTGACATAAGTAAGTTCTATAACGAAATTCTTTCTTAATTGGAAGTATGTGATAAATATAAGTTTAATAACGGCCCAGTGATATGGATTTTGAAGGGTTTGAATAACGATTGGAGTATTTAGAAGACTGGCATTTGTGTATACATTATATAATAGATGTTGCTCAATGTTTAATATATGTATGATCAGTGTTTTAGAACACAGTAGAATTTCTATAGATTTAAGAATTACTATTCTTATTTAATTTATAATTCATGTGACTAGAAGTGTTTGTATTTTTATTTAATATTTTTATTTGGTACATTTATTTTTATTTAGTACATACCTTGTTATTTTATAGAATAAGTCGAAAAGAATTAAATGGACATTAATTATAACCGTATTGTTTTAAAAATCATTTTGAAAACTATTGTAGAAATGTTTTTTTTTTAGTTTAAATATTGTCTTTTCCTTATTATTTTAGGAATAAAAATTATTGATAGAACTAGGAAGGTTTTTCTTTATATTTCAGATACACAAAAAATATATAAAATTCTTATTAACTATGTCATAGAAAGGGAAAATAAAGGGAACTTAAATAATGTATAATATGTATATAATTAATTTATTAGTTCACTTTACTTTTTTGTTTATTTATTTTAATTAAATGAAGACTTAGGGTGAAACATTTCATAGCTAATACACGATTTCAATAAATTAGTAAATTGACAGAAAATGCCTGGTGAAAGATTATACAAAGCGAAATATAAATAAACTATAATGATTATCAGAAACACTATTAAGAATAACGAATTTTTAAATAGCATCACACTGCCATACAACAATTTAAAAAAGTTACTCCCTTGCAGAAATATTTAAGATTTCTCGTATAGAAAACTATTAAGAGTACTCGTATAAAAAGCTATTATGATTGCTCGTATATAATACAATTAAGATTACTCGTAAAAATAAATCAAATTACTGTAAAGAACGGTACAGATAACTCATGGAATATGTAAATGCAAAAGAAAATCATAGAAAACTATTCAAATTATTCGTAAACAAAAGAGCACAGATAACTCAAAAAATAATGAATTTAACTCCTAGAAAACATTTAGATTACTCGTAGAAAACAATTCTAATAAGAAACTAAAAATATTTGAAAGAAAACTTTGAAAGAAAATGTTATCATATGTTTCATATGATGAACAATATCCTAGTATTTTTATTTTCACTCTAGTTGATTAGTTTCTTTTCGTATTTACCGGATGGGAAAAAAATTTGAAACACCTTGCAACTCCGTGTGAAATCTATTTTCTGTAGTTGTTCATTGAGCTCTGCAGTGATTTTAGCAGCTGTGGTCTGGCGATTTCCTCTTCGATTTAGAATCCAAAGGACTCTCTCAGTCAGCTTTGTGTTTCGGCAAGACCTGTACTTTGTTGAGGACATTTTTCCTTCTCTTTCATATAACTCATTACCTTTGAGAAAACACCTCTTGAATCGCCAAATATTCGGGCAGTTTCTGTTAGACAACTGTCATACGAACACCAACATTTGCCCTCTTTTCAAAGTGCGTGAGATTTGCCCTTTTTCTACGGTTTAGAAATTATCTGTAAAAAAAGCAGTTATATTAAATAACAGTAAACATTTCAAAAATCCAAAAACATTCAAAATATTTAATTTATTTGTCCATCTCTTGTATGTGAGGGGTTTTCTATTAAATACAAACATTTTGTTCTCTTCTTTTGACATATTTATATATGTAGTACTGAAAATTCTGTATAAATTCAAAATAAGATTATCAGAGAACATATCTTTGAATATAATGAATTCAATTATCTTACATTTTATTGTCCATGAATTTCTCGGATTGAAATTTAAAAAAAATGAAATACAAAACAATTTGAGAATTGGTTATAGAAGCTTATTTTTCTATTGTTGTGGTCATTTCACTATGACCTTTAACCCACCATCAAAAAATAGTTATTTTATGTTAAAAAGCTAGTATTTAAGAATTTAAATTTTATTTCTTTTAATTATACTGTGATTATTTCTTTTCAATTTTATGGTTAATTATTTTGCGTTTCCTATTTATTTTGATTTTGTTAGTAGAAGTGTGTCTTTTTTAGTTAAATCTACCTCTTCAAAATGGCTTTCTTAACTAGGTAACTTACAAAGCTAAATGTTAATTGTGATAATCCATAAGTATATGTTTTCTCCATTATATTTGTTACAATTAGTGCAAAACTAATTAGATTTATGTGGATTCCGGTGTTAGTTTATGTTGAATTTTAATTGTATATATTTGTTGCATGAAAATTTCTATGATATGTCGTCATTTGAAATTGACAGTGTAAAGCCGCCTTTTCTAAAACAGACAAATTGTTTTATCGTGTTCGTGTTAGAACTCTTTCCACGAAATTGGAAATAAAAATAGAGTATTATTAAGCTAATCAAATATGATGCATCATCATTAAAAATCCATATTATGGCGACAGGGTTTTAAGCTCCTAATTTTTATTAAAAATGATCAGTGCCTGGATTTAAATAAAAAATGAGGAAAAAACTCATTTAAAATTATTGGCCTAGTTAGGTTTATTTTGCTTAAAGACCAATATAATAGTAGTAAAATACTAGAGTATAGTTATTTGGAATTACTGATTCTCTTAAATATTTTCAAGAATTTAAATTGCTATCATTTACATTTGGATTTTATATTTGTGAATGTTTGAGAAAATATATTCCTAATACTCCTAACTTTTTAGTTTGAATAAATAGAAATAGAAACATGAGTGAATTGCATACACTTACAATAAAGACTGTTGAATGTTCATTACGTTGTTTTATTGACTTTCAAATGCTTTTATCTACAAATGAAATAGGTATGTTTATTAAAATCATATTACATTATTAGTACTAAAAAATTTAATTAGAATTTACATTGATTAGCAACGCATATCAGATGAGATTAAGCTTTGATAAATACATGTTAAAATAGAGAATTTATTTAATTGAATGAAATAAGAAGTTCTTCATATGTTGTTAGAATCTTAATGAGACGTTTATCAAACACAGTTCAGACACTCATAGTATTCGGTAAGTGGGTACTAACCTATCAATACGACAATTCAAATTTGAAAAAATATGATTTATTTGAGTATATGGTCCGCGCAATTTACCAAATTACGCTGTTTTAAGAATGCGTTACGCGTTTTTAGGACCTTTGAAAAAGAGTGGTAATCTCGAGATTGTGCAAGGCAGGTAAAGGGTATGAAGCAGGACTACCACAAATGGAGGATATAACCATGCAGTTTATACATTTAATTGGCTCGTTTCAATAAAATATGATAGTTAAAGCTACATAGTATATATAATAACTTGGATATTGAAATAAATAGGATGCCACACTAGAATTGGTTAAATTTCATGTTTATTAGTTATTAACTTATTACCTTCGCAATCTTGCGGAAGGTTATATTTCCATCGGAATTTATTTGTTTATTTATCATCTTGTTATTCGCTTAAGTGAAAAAGTGTTCAACCAAATTGCCTGAAATTTGGTGAAACGATTGGTCCATGTCCAGTGACCTGCTGCTAGAATTTTGGGAGTGACACAGTCAAAGGTCACGGTCATAGATAACTCAAAAAGTATCAAACCATATTGCATGAAACTTGGTGGAACGATTGGTCAATATGCAGGAACCATTTTGATAGATTTTGGGAGTGATCAGGTTAAAGATCAAAGATCAAGATCAAGGCCATTTGTAACTCAAAAGGTATTCAACCAAATTGTCTGAAATTTGATGGTACAATTGGTCAATGACCAGGAACGATCTGGTAGAATTTTGGAAGCGATCCGGTCAAAGGTCAAGGTCATTTATAACTCAAAAAGTATTGTACCATATTGCATGAAACTTTGTGGGACGATTGGTTATTATCCAGTTAGCAGTTTCCTTAATTTTGGGAGATAACGGGTTAAAGCGGAGGCGAAAGTATGCGCTCTACCAAGTGCACATAATCTAGTTTATCATTGAATACTATCAGTTGCTGCATATAGTTTGCTGTTGCACACATTGTTACCAAAAGTAGCAAGTGAAAAACATAAATTTCTATAAATAATAAAAAAAAAATTATTATTAGGCTTGAGTTAGAGAGTTAACTAGAGAGAACTTGATGCTAATTTGCGCACACGACCCTTGCGCAATTTCGAAATTGCTCCACAATTTCATGAGTATGCATTGAGAAGAATAAACAGCTCCAATTGATGCACCCAGGTGTTTCAAGTCGTGACCGGAATTTTCACCGTAAGAAAATTTGCCGTAAGGAATTTTCGCCGTAAGAATTTTTTTTAACTCTCAACTTGAGAACCCCAGACAAATTAAGTGATCGCCACATTTATTGTAAGAATTGTAAGAGTCACAAGAGTTTAACAAGACACTTGATAGCAAACAATAACAATTTTATACAAAGAAAACACAAAATTGGATGGACAATCGAACTTAAGTATTTGTTCTTAGTTTGTTAGTTATTTTTTGTTAAACCTTTTTCGAAGATATCATGAAAGTTATCAAATGCAAAAGTTACCAAATGTAATTACACGATCGACTTGTGTTATGTTTCATTGTCCATCAAATAAAATCTATTTATTTTTTCATTTCTAATATGTTTATCAATTTTTTAGAAGATAGCGCTCGGATTATGCGTTTCAACACGAGGTCTTAGATTTTTGTATTAGGTAGTCTCGTATTCTTCGTTTACTATCGTCTCTACATTTTCCTCTTCCATCCGTGAATTCAGGCACCGGTGCTTGTGTCCCTTTTCGTCACATTCCTTGGTAAATGACTGCATTCACGGAGTAGCTTTTCTGCATCCATGAGAATTGTCACCGACGGGGGTAAGTGACTTTGTTCATGGAGCCACTTTCCTATCTGACTGCTTCTTCTAGTCCCTTGTACTTAATTTCCTTTTGACGTCAGCGATATGGCCTTTGGTTCAGAAGAAGACGTTAAACCCCTACTAAAATTAAATTTCAGTGGGGGTTGGAAAGGACCCTAGCAATAATTGTGATGGTCACTGAATTTATTCATAAGCTTAGAGTAAAATAAAATTTACGACGAAAATTCCTTACGGCAAATTTTCTTGCGGTGAAATTTCTTACGACGAATTTTCTTGTGGCGAAAATTCATAGTACCGTTTCGAGTTCACCCCATGGCTTAGTCTCTGAAGCGAGACAGTTTAGTGCATCAAAATTATAGTTTGGATGCACTAAAGTGCATCAGTTCGATGCGCCTTGTGTCTCAGCTATAAGTTTTTTGAAATGATGATCATTTTAACGAAAGAAAATTTGAGACTATAAAGTGCATCGAACTGGCGCACTTTCGAGCCTAAGTGCATCCAAACTATAGTTTGATGCACTAAAGTGTCTCGCTTTGGAGACGAAGCCATAGGGTGAACTCGAAACACCTGAGTGTATCAGAATTTCTCTGAGTGTGAACGCGCAGCGCAATCTAAAAATTGCATAAATTCAGTAAATTGCGTGGAGCATAATGGATATTGTTCATCGATCTGTTGATTTTAAAAACAAAAAAGTCAATTTTCTATTTGGAATTGCCGTCAAGACCGAAAGGTTAAGAAAGAGTAAGAAAGGATAAGTCAAACATAAATTTCTATTTTACCATCCACTTTCTAACTCCTATGAGTGTTCGACGGCTAGCTGTGACCGTTTTCTTACAACTCAAGAAATCACGAAGATTTTCAAAGTAAAAAAAGTGAGGACATTTAATGCAACAGCAGAGTCTTAAATATAAAGACAGTATACAATTTAAATAGGTTGTATTAAGTTTTAATAAAACCAGTAAGTTTTTCCTCAGTGCCAGTCAATTGTTTATAGACTTTATTCACAATCTCCACCAGATATTAGTTTTATACCACAACAACGTCATAGTCCTATCCATTCTTTACTAGAATATCACTTTCAAATGTTAAATTATTCGCTTGCTTTTAGAATTTCACTTTCTCTCATGCATCACAAATGTGGCTCAAGACAACTCGCCGCCGACGGTACTAGGACAAAATGCCTCCGGACAAAATGCCTACGGACAAAATGCCTCCGGACAAAATGCCTACGGACAAAATGCCTCCGGACAAAATGCCTCCGGACAAAATGCCTCCGGACAAAATGCCTCCGGACAAAATGCCTAACGGACCAAATGCCTAACGGACCAAATGCCTAATGGACAAAATGCCTAATGTACAAAATATATGAATATAGAAAATAGAAATTGTAAAATAATGACGTAAAATAATGTTGCAAAATGAATGAAAGAATTAACTTCATATTTAAATAAAAGGACTAAATAGAAAACATTAAATTAATATCTGTAATGGAATGATTATTGGTAAATAAAGCACAGAATACATTATATTGTAATAAACCTTATCATTGAACATCAAATAATATTTTTTTTAATTTATGTAAAACATAAGAAAAAAATATGTACCTACTACGTCTCAGTTACATCTCATGAGGAATACTGTATATTTCCAACGGAACTTCTAATACTATAAAGGTAGTTGAATAAAACAAATATCGGCGGCTTTCTTGTAACCCGAGTAGTTAATTGTATGTCAGTACTAACTTATATAAATATTGTTATTACTTAAACTTGCAATAGAGTTTCAAGAGCAACTATAAACATTACTATAGATTGAAGATTATAGCTATCTAAAAGAGTACACAATATTTAAAAAAATCTAAATAGAATAAGATGATTATAGAATATAGATATATTTTAGAAAAATGAAAACAAAATAAAATGATTATAGATGTCTTTCAAAATAAAGAAACTAGAAGAAGATGATTATAGATATCCAATAAAAATGGTAAGATGTAGGATGATTAATTTATTAAAGCGATTTGGTAAATAGAAAAAAAACAATCACAACACAGTGAAATGAAATAAGAGGGTGGTTACACTAAGCACGCAGAGTTATAAATGTTCATATTCAATCTGGAAGCGATTTATTAAATTCTCACTGAGACAAATCTATTTGTTTCCACTTGGTTTAACTTATTTTATGTCTTTGTCCACAACTTCAATATTTGAAATAGGTTTAAATGCATTTTAGGCATTTTGTCCGTTAGGCATTTTGTCCATTAGGCACTTTGTCCGTTAGGCATTTTGTCCATTAGGCACTTTGTCCGTTAGGCATTTTGTCCATTAGGCACTTTGTCCGTTAGGCATTTTGTCCATTAGGCATTCAGTCCGCGCACGCCAACGACAGCTCACCGCGCTGACAACTTGCCACCGCTAGGACAAATCCCCGCCACAAACAACTCGTCGCACAATAATGTTTTACCGGTGTATATGTCTTTAATTTATAAAAAATAATGTAGACACCAGTGATTATTATCAGTCTTTTTAACTTGAGACATCATATAAATTACGTAATAGTATATTATATATACCTATTTTTGCCCCTTTGTCAATTAATTATAGAATAATAACTTTACTGGATGAGATAATAAAGGCTTGTATTAATTATAGACAAAGAATCAAAAAGGTTTTATAAAAATCGTCATCAAATTTATCTTTGTGTGCAAGGTGGTATTAGGACAGAGAATCGAAAGACAAAGTATCGAAAGACAGAGAATCGAAAGACAAAGTATCGAAAGACAGAGTATCGAAAGACAGAGTATCGAAAGACAAAGTATCGAAAGACAAAGTATCGCAAGACAGAGTATCGAAAGACAGAGTACCGAAAGGCAAAGTATCGAAAGACAGAGTATCGAAAGACAAAGTATCGAAAGACAAAGTATCGAAAGACAAAGTATCGAAAGACAGAGTATCGAAAGACAGAGTATCGAAAGACAGAGTATCGAAAGACAGAGTATCGAAAGACAAAGTATCAAAAGACAAAGTATCGAAAGACAGAGTATCGAAAGACAAAGTATCGAAAGACAAAGTATCGAAAGACAGAGTATCGAAAGACAGAGTATCGAAAGACAGAGAATCGAAAGACAGAGAATCGAAAGACAAAGTACCGAAAGACAGAGTATCGAAAGACAGAGTATCGAAAGACAGAGTATCGAAAGACAGAGTATCGAAAGACAGAGTATCGAAAGACAAAGTATCGAAAGACAGAGTATCGAAAGACAAAGTATCGAAAGACAAAGTATCGAAAGACAAAGTATCGAAAGACAAAGTATAGAAAGGCAAAGTATCGAAAGACAAAGTATCGAAAGACAAAGTATCGAAAGACAAAGTACCGAAAGACAAAGTACCGAAAGACAGAGTATCGAAAGACAAAGTATCGAAAGACAAAGTATCGAAAGACAAAGTACTGAAAGACAGAGTACCGAAAGACAGAGTATCGAAAGACAAAGTATCGAAAGACAAAGTATCGAAAGACAAAGTACTGAAAGACAGAGTACCGAAAGACAAAGTATCGAAAGACAGAGTATCGAAAGACAAAGTATCGAAAGACAAAGTACTGAAAGACAGAGTACCGAAAGACAAAGTATCGAAAGACAAAGTACCGAAAGACAGAGTATCGAAAGACAGAGTATCGAAAGACAGAGTATCGAAAGACAAATAATCGAAAAACAAAGTATCGAAAGACAGAGTATCGAAAGACAAAGTATAGAAAGACAAAGTATCGAAAGACAAAGTATAATTGTCCTATTTTCGGCGGAGGTGTCATTCGGCGAAAGTCTCGTACTGGCAAAGTGTTTTCGTCGAAAAGACGAAGAACCAGATAGCGCACCTAAGGTTAGGTAAGCGGTCCAGTTTGGGGGTCTGGGACATTACACATTAATCAATTCATTATTTGAAATTTGATTATTTGACCAATTGATCACTTCGATTAACTGCACCTAGCCGACATTAATTGTTTCTAATTAGTAATTCATAATACTAATTAATTAATAATATTAATTGGTAATTGATAATAGTAACAAAATACCCTCATTGTCCTTCCTGTATTTCAATTCTATTTACCGCTTTGATACCAAGATGGCAGCACAAACACTTCTGAAAATAAATTTCCAAGAGTAGTGTATCTTATTGTGGTGTAAGATCTTTGGTGCATCTGGTATATTTATAAATAAAGATTTAAACTCGATGAATAGTATCACTTAAATACCTTTCGATCAATATCAGTCTTCTATCAATCTGAACATAATTCTAGTCGTTATTCAATTCGTTACAGTCTAGACATCCCCCTAATAGTAAATTGACTGTAACTGATCAAGGTTATGGCGACACTAATATTTGTTCTGAGTAAATTCAGGAATGTTGTGTAGGACTAAATTGGGATAATAATGGAAGCATTTTAAAAATAGGCCAATCATTGCTTGAAGGTCTTCTCCACTCGAAATTTCAAAAAATCTGTAATTGCTTTATATTTGTAGAGCTATGATTATATAACAAATCACAGTTAACAGAAAAGAAATCGATCAGGTATTCTGTTCATAATTTCTTATATAAGAAATATTCTCATTCAACTTTCTCTCTTTCTAAAATTCATTAGAAGAAAAAGTACGAATACTTACGGAAAAATGTTATTATATATGAAAACTATTAGTATAGAAATAGTTAACTAGCTACTCAAGTTTTCATGTGGATCCATTATCTTGGAATCAGCTTTGTTATGGTTTTGAATTAGTCGAATCTATTTAGCCAATAGGACAATCGGGCTAGAAGAAAAAAAACGAAAACAATCTTAAATTACATGTTATAATAAAACTACAAAACCAAATTTGATATAGCTTGCAGTTTTATAACCAGTAACCTTAGTTCTAATGAATAATATTAATAAAACTATAGTATATTTCATCAAAAAAGATATATAATACATTCATGACGATAAAGTTAAAATCCTGAAAAGATACTTGAAGGTTCTCCTTGTTGAATAAAATTAATTCTAGATACCAAGGCATTAAAATCATTATCCAAAATATTATCTACATTATAATCACCACCAAACCAGACTCAAAATATTCGGCAATAATACAATTATTTCAAAGACAAACCTTGAAATTTAATACTTATTAAAGTAAAGCTCTTTCAAGAGTCTACCAAATTAAATGGTTAGACGCAAAGTTAGTTAACAGTAGAGTTTAGGATAACTCTTAACAAGATTTTAAATGGAGCTAAAAAGATCACGAAAATAAGGTCGTACTTTTGTACTTCAAGAAATAATGTTCGAACATAGAAAGGATAGGGTTTAAGAGCTATCTATATTCTTTTTTGAAGAGTAGCAGCTTTACCGCTTAACTGCTATAATAATAGAATTTAAATCTATTAGCTTAATCAACACTATACTCGAACGTCATCACAGATCGAGTGTTTAGTAGTTACCTGGTCTGTGGTAATTACTGCTTGAGTGTTTGTTAGATACTGATTTTATTCGAACAGAGTGCACTTATTTATAGAAATTAAAGTGCTATACAGCGCTATCTGGTGGAGGTGATTTTGAATACATCCTACATAAGTTTTATCATTTACAAAATATATTTAATATATGGAGAAATCAATTTTACTATAAACAAATGAAAAAATACACACTATATAATAATACATGGAATGGTTATTTTTAATAACTGTTACCTGATACTTTACTGTTACCTGATACTTTACTGTTACCTGATACTTTACTGTTACCTGATACTTTACTGTTACCTGATACTTTACTGTTACCTGATACTTTACTGTTACCTGATACTTTACTGTTACCTGATACTTTACTGTTACCTGATACTTTACTGTTACCTGATACTTTACTGTTACCTGATACTTTACTGTTACCTGATACTTTACTGTTACCTGATACTTTACTGTTACCTGATACTTTACTGTTACCTGATACTTTACTATTACCTGATACTTTACTGTTACCTGATACTTTACTGTTACCTGATACTTTACTGTTACCTGATACTTTACTGTTGCCTGATACTTTACTGTTGCCTGATACTTTACTGTTACCTGATACTTTACTGTTACCTGATACTTTACTGTTACCTGATACTTTACTGTTACCTGATACTTTACTGTTACCTGATACTTTACTGTTACCTGATACTTTACTGTTACCTGATACTTTACTGTTACCTGATACTTTACTGTTACCTGATACTTTACTGTTACCTGATACTTTACTGTTACCTGATACTTTACTGTTACCTGATACTTTACTGTTACCTGATACTTTACTGTTACCTGATACTTTACTGTTACCTGATACTTTACTGTTACTGATATTTTACTGTTACCTGATACTTTACTGTTACTGATATTTTACTGTTACCTGATACTTTACTGTTACCTGATACTTTACTGTTACCTGATACTTTACTGTTACCTGATACTTTACTGTTACCTGATACTTTACTGTTACCTGATACTTTACTGTTACCTGATACTTTACTGTTACCTGATACTTTACTGTTACCTGATTTACTGTTACTGATATTTTACCTGATACTTTACTGTACCTGATACTTTACTGTTACTGATACTTTACTGTTACCTGATACTTTACTGTTACCTGATACTTTACTGTTACCTGATACTTTACTGTTACCTGATACTTTACTGTTACCTGATACTTTACTGTTACCTGATACTTTACTGTTACCTGATACTTTACTGTTACCTGATACTTTACTGTTACCTGATACTTTACTGTTACCTGATACTTTACTGTTACCTGATACTTTACTGTTGACCTGATACTTTACTGTTACCTGATACTTTACTGTTACCTGATACTTTACTGTTACCTGATACTTTACTGTTACTGATACTTTACTGTTACCTGATACTTTACTGTTACCTGATACTTTACTGTTACCTGATACTTTACTGTTACCTGATACTTTATGTTACCTGATACTTTACTGTTACTGATACTTTACTGTTACTGATACTTTACTGTTACCTGATACTTTACTGTTACCTGATACTTTACTGTTACCTGATACTTTACTGTTACCTGATACTTACTGTTACTGATACTTTTGTTACCTGATACTTACTTACTGTTACCTGATACTTTACTGTTACCTGATACTTTACTGTTACCTGATACTTTACTGTTACCTGATACTTTACTGTTACCTGATACTTTACTGTTACCTGATACTTTACTGTTACCTGATACTTTACTGTTACCTGATACTTTACTGTTACCTGATACTTTACTGTTACCTGATACTTTACTGTTACCTGATACTTTACTGTTACCTGATACTTTACTGTTACCTGATACTTTACTGTTACCTGATACTTTACTGTTACCTGATACTTTACTGTCTTTATGTACCTGATACTTTACTGTTACCTGATACTTACTGTTACTGATACTTTACTGTTACCTGATACTTTACTGTTACCTGATACTTTACTGTTACCTGATACTTTACTGTTACCTGATACTTTACTGTTACCTGATACTTTACTGTTACCTGATACTTTACTGTTACCTGATACTTTACTGTTGCCTGCTACTTTACTGTTACCTGATACTTTACTGTTACCTGATACTTTACTGTTACCTGATACTTTACTGTACCT
>CANNZV010004152.1:0-46466 GCA_947561585.1 Caprella mutica
ATACAAGTTATTCAGCCAACTATACAAGTCATTCAGCCAACTTAATTAATTCTACATTCCCTCTTTTAACGAAGCGAAAGTTTTGTTATCTTCTCATTGAAGCAATATATTTAGTAGTAGCAATATATTTAGTAGTAGCAATATATTTAGTAGTAGCAATATATTTAGTAGTAGCAATGTATTTAGTAGTAGCAATATATTTAGTAGTAGCAATGTATTTAGTAGTAGCAATATATTTAGTAGTAGCATATATTTAGTAGTAGCAATATATTTAGTAGTAGCAATATATTTAGTAGTAGCAATATATTTAGTAGTAGCAATATATTTAGTAGTAGCAATATATTAGTAGTAGCAATATATTTAGTAGCAATATTTAGTAGTAGCAATATATTTAGTAGTAGCAATATATTTAGTAGTAGCAATATATTTAGTAGTAGCAATATATTTAGTAGTAGCAATATATTTAGTAGTAGCAATATATTTAGTAGTAGCAATATATTTAGTAGTAGCAATATATTTAGTAGTAGCAATATATTTAGTAGCAATATATTTAGTAGTAGCAATGTATTTAGTAGTAGCAATATATTTAGTAGTAGCAATATATTTAGTAGTAGCAATATATTTAGTAGTAGCAATATATTTAGTAGTAGCAATATATTTAGTAGTAGCAATATATTTAGTAGTAGCAATATATTTAGTAGTAGCAATATATTTAGTAGTAGCAATGTATTTAGTAGTAGCAATATATTTAGTAGTAGCAATGTATTTAGTAGTAGCAATATATTTAGTAGTAGCAATATATTTAGTAGTAGCAATATATTTAGTAGTAGCAATATATTTAGTAGTAGCAATATATTTAGTAGTAGCAATATATTTAGTAGTAGCAATATATTTAGTAGCAATATATTTAGTAGTAGCAATGTATTTAGTAGTAGCAATATAGTTAGTAGTAGCAATATATTTAGTAGTAGCAATGTATTTAGTAGTAGCAATATATTTAGTAGCAATATATTTAGTAGTAGCAATATATTTAGTAGTAGCAATATATTTAGTAGTAGCAATATATTTAGTAGTAGCAATATATTTAGTAGTAGCAATGTATTTAGTAGTAGCAATATATTTAGTAGTAGCAATATATTTAGTAGTAGCATATATTTAGTAGCAATATATTTAGTAGTAGCAATATATTTAGTAGTAGCAATATATTTAGTAGTAGCAATATATTTAGTAGTAGCAATATATTTAGTAGTAGCAATATATTTAGTAGTAGCAATATATTTAGTAGTAGCAATATATTTAGTAGTAGCAATATATTTAGTAGTAGCAATATATTTAGTAGTAGCAATATATTTAGTAGTAGCAATATATTTAGTAGTAGCAATATATTTAGTAGTAGCAATATATTTAGTAGTAGCAATATATTTAGTAGTAGCAATATATTTAGTAGTAGCAATATATTTAGTAGTAGCAATATATTTAGTAGTAGCAATATATTTAGTAGTAGCAATATATTTAGTAGTAGCAATATATTTAGTAGTAGCAATATATTTAGTAGTAGCAATATATTTAGTAGTAGCAATATATTTAGTAGTAGCAATATATTTAGTAGTAGCAATATATTTAGTAGTAGCAATATATTTAGTAGTAGCAATATATTTAGTAGTAGCAATATATTTAGTAGTAGCAATATATTTAGTAGTAGCAATATATTTAGTAGTAGCAATATATTTAGTAGTAGCAATATATTTAGTAGTAGCAATATATTTAGTAGTAGCAATATATTTAGTAGTAGCAATATATTTAGTAGTAGCAATATATTTAGTAGTAGCAATATATTTAGTAGTAGCAATATATTTAGTAGTAGCAATATATTTAGTAGTAGCAATATATTTAGTAGTAGCAATATATTTAGTAGTAGCAATATATTTAGTAGTAGCAATATATTTAGTAGTAGCAATATATTTAGTAGTAGCAATATATTTAGTAGTAGCAATATATTTAGTAGTAGCAATATATTTAGTAGTAGCAATATATTTAGTAGTAGCAATATATTTAGTAGTAGCAATATATTTAGTAGTAGCAATATATTTAGTAGTAGCAATATATTTAGTAGTAGCAATATATTTAGTAGTAGCAATATATTTAGTAGTAGCAATATATTTAGTAGTAGCAATATATTTAGTAGTAGCAATATATTTAGTAGTAGCAATATATTTAGTAGTAGCAATATATTTAGTAGTAGCAATATATTTAGTAGTAGCAATATATTTAGTAGTAGCAATATATTTAGTAGTAGCAATATATTTAGTAGTAGCAATATATTTAGTAGTAGCAATATATTTAGTAGTAGCAATATATTTAGTAGTAGCAATATATTTAGTAGTAGCAATATATTTAGTAGTAGCAATATATTTAGTAGTAGCAATATATTTAGTAGTAGCAATATATTTAGTAGTAGCAATATATTTAGTAGTAGCAATATATTTAGTAGTAGCAATATATTTAGTAGTAGCAATATATTTAGTAGTAGCAATATATTTAGTAGTAGCAATATATTTAGTAGTAGCAATATATTTAGTAGTAGCAATATATTTAGTAGTAGCAATATAGTTAGTAGTAGCAATATAGTTAGTAGTAGCAATATATTTAGTAGTAGCAATATATTTAGTAGTAGCAATATATTTAGTAGTAGCAATATATTTAGTAGTAGCAATATATTTAGTAGTAGCAATATATTTAGTAGTAGCAATATATTTAGTAGTAGCAATATATTTAGTAGTAGCAATATATTTAGTAGTAGCAATATAGTTAGTAGTAGCAATATATTTAGTAGTAGCAATATATTTAGTAGTAGCAATATATTTAGTAGTAGCAATATATTTAGTAGTAGCAATATATTTAGTAGTAGCAATATATTTAGTAGTAGCAATATATTTAGTAGTAGCAATATATTTAGTAGTAGCAATATAGTTAGTAGTAGCAATATATTTAGTAGTAGCAATATATTTAGTAGTAGCAATATATTTAGTAGTAGCAATATATTTAGTAGTAGCAATAAATTTAGTAGTATGGATGATAAGTAATAGTATTATGGGTAATAATTAATACAATAAAAATCCTGATCGACTAATGGGGACCTGAATAATGAAATGCACTTTAATTAATAAGTAGTTTTCCATGTTTATAGTATAGAAAATGATATACTTTAAGAATTGCGTCATAGTTATTTCTCAATAACAGTAATCTTCTAAGATTTTAATAATCATAGAGAACTATGGAGTGCACCTGAGATATGAAGTAACAATACTTCATAACTCAGGAGTTTCATTATAGTATTATGGTTAATTATTAATAGTATTATTGTAAATAATTAATAGTATATTAATTATACTATTATATACCAATAATATATATATCATATCTAACAGTTTATTATATGTATAGATTACTATCTTACTTTAATCCATTTTGCCATAATTTTACCTCTGTTTGAATAATTAAAAATTATATGTATGCTTTTTTCATTAATATTTAAATCAATAATAGATGTATCGCAAATTCTGAAGTTTTTTATTGATGAAACAACTTTGTCAAAAACTTTATTAATTCACTATATATAAAAATTATTATCTTTGTATGATCACCTTTTATTCCACTGCTAATAATGACATTATATTTAAATACCTATTTGTTCATTTACAGTCAATTTATAAATTACCAAACTAGGAGTATCAGTTACCAAACTAGGAGTATCAGTTACCAAACTAGGAGTATCTATTACCAAACTAGGAGTGTCAGTTACCAAACTAGGAGTATCAGTTACCAAACTAGGAGTATCAGTTACCAAACTAGGAGTATCAATTACCAAACTAGGAGTGTCAGTTACCAAACTAGGAGTATCAATTACTAAACAAGGAGTATCAATTACCAAACTAGGAGTATCAATTACCAAACTAGGAGTATCAATTACTAAACAAGGAGTATCAATTACCAAACTAGGAGTATCAATTACCAAACTAGGAGTATCAATTACTAAACAAGGAGTATCAATTACCAAACTAGGAGTATCAGTTACCAAACTAGGAGTATCAATTACCAAACTAGGAGTATCAATTACACAACTAGGAGTATCAGTTACCAAACTAGGAGTATCAATTACCAAACTAGGAGTATCAATTACCAAACTAGGAGTATCAATTACTAAACTAGGAGTATCAATTACCAAACTAGGAGTGTCAGTTACCAAACTAGGAGTATCAATTACCAAACTAGGAGTATCAATTACCAAACTAGGAGTATCAATTACCAAACTAGGAGTATCAATTACCAAACTAGGAGTATCAATTACCAAACTAGGAGTATCAATTACCAAACTAGGAGTGTCAGTTACCAAACTAGGAGTATCAATTACCAAACTAGGAGTATCAATTACCAAACTAGGAGTATCAGTTACCAAACTAGGAGTATCAATTACCAAACTAGAAGTATCAATTACCAAACTAGGAGTGTCAGTTACCAAACTAGGAGTATCAATTACCAAACTAGAAGTATCAATTACCAAACTAGGAGTGTCAGTTACCAAACTAGGAGTATCAGTTACCAAACTAGGAGTATCAATTACCAAACTAGGAGTATCAACTACCAAACTAGGAGTATCAATTACCAACTAGGAGTATCAATTACCAAACTAGGAGTATCAATTACTAAACTAGGAGTATCAATTACCAAACTAGGAGTGTCAGTTACCAAACTAGGAGTATCAGTTACCAAACTAAGAGTATCAATTACCAAACTAGGAGTATCAATTACCAAACTAGGAGTATCAATTACCAAACTAGGAGTATCAATTACCAAACTAGGAGTATCAATTACTAAACTAGGAGTATCAATTACCAAACTAGGAGTGTCAGTTACCAAACTAGGAGTATCAATTACCAAACTAGGAGTATCAATTACCAAACTAGGAGTATCAATTACCAAACTAGGAGTATCAATTACCAAACTAGGAGTATCAATTACCAAACTAGGAGTGTCAATTACCAAACTAGGAGTGTCAGTTACCAAACTAGGAGTATCAATTACCAAACTAGGAGTATCAATTACATAACTAGAAGTATCAATTACCAAACTAGGAGTATCAGTTACCAAACTAGGAGTATCAATTACCAAACTAGAAGTATCAATAACCAAACTAGGAGTGTCAGTTACCAAACTAGGAGTATCAGTTACCAAACTAGGAGTATCAATTACTAAACTAGGAGTATCAGTTACCAAACTAGGAGTATCTATTACCAAACTAGGAGTATCAATTACTAAACTAGGAGTATCAATTACCAAACTAGGAGTATCAATTACCAAACTAGGAGTGTCAGTTACCAAACTAGGAGTATCAGTTACCAAACTAGGAGTATCAATTACCAAACTAGGAGTATCAATTACCAAACTAGGAGTATCAGTTACCAAACTAGGAGTATCAATTACCAAACTAGATGTATCAATTACCAAACTAGGAGTATCAATTACTAAACTAGGAGTATCAATTACTAAACTAGGAGTATCAATTACCAAACAAGGAGTGTCAGTTACCAAACTAGGAGTATCAGTTACCAAACTAGGAGTATCAATTTCCAAACTAGGAGTATCAATTACCAAACTAGGAGTATCAGTTACCAAACTAGGAGTATCAATTACCAAACTAGAAGTATCAATTACCAAACTAGGAGTATCAATTACTAAACTAGGAGTATCAATTACTAAACTAGGAGTATCAATTACCAAACAAGGAGTGTCAGTTACCAAACTAGGAGTATCAATTACTAAACTAGGAGTATCAATTACCAAACTAGGAGTATCAGTTACCAAACTAGGAGTATCAGTTACCAAACTAGAAGTATCAATTACCAAACTAGGAGTATCAATTATCAAACTAGGAGTGTCAGTTACCAAACTAGGAGTATCAGTTACCAAACTAGGAGTATCAATTACCAAACTAGGAGTATCAATTACCAAACTAGGAGTATCAGTTACCAAACTAGGAGTATTAATTACCAAACTAGAAGTATCAATTACCAAACTAGGAGTGTCAGTTACCAAACTAGGAGTATCAGTTACCAAACTAGGAGTATCAATTACTAAACTAGGAGTATCAGTTACCAAACTAGGAGTATCAATTACCAAACTAGGAGTATCAATTACTAAACTAGGAGTATCAGTTACCAAACTAGGAGTATCAATTACCAAACTAGGAGTGTCAGTTACCAAACTAGGAGTATCTATTACCAAACTAGGAGTATCAATTACCAAACTAGGAGTATCAGTTACCAAACTAGGAGTATCAATTACCAAACTAGAAGTATCAATTACCAAACTAGGAGTGTCAGTTACCAAACTAGGAGTATCAGTTACCAAACTAGGAGTATCAATTACCAAACTAGGAGTATCAATTACCAAACTAGGAGTATCAATTACCAAACTAGGAGTATCAATTACCAAACTAGGAGTATCAATTACTAAACTAGGAGTATCAATTACCAAACTAGGAGTATCAATTACCAAACTAGGAGTGTCAGTTACCAAACTAGGAGTATCAGTTACCAAACTAGGAGTATCAATTACCAAACTAGGAGTATCAATTACCAAACTAGGAGTATCAGTTACCAAACTAGGAGTATCAATTACCAAACTAGAAGTATCAATTACCAAACTAGGAGTATCAATTACTAAACTAGGAGTATCAATTACTAAACTAGGAGTATCAATTACCAAACAAGGAGTGTCAGTTACCAAACTAGGAGTATCAGTTGCCAAACTAGGAGTATCAATTACCAAACTAGGAGTATCAATTACCAAACTAGGAGTATCAGTTACCAAACTAGGAGTATCAATTACCAAACTAGAAGTATCAATTACCAAACTAGGAGTATCAATTACTAAACTAGGAGTATCAATTACTAAACTAGGAGTATCAATTACCAAACAAGGAGTGTCAGTTACCAAACTAGGAGTATCAATTACTAAACTAGGAGTATCAATTACCAAACTAGGAGTATCAGTTACCAAACTAGGAGTATCAGTTACCAAACTAGGAGTATCAATTACCAAACTAGGAGTATCAATTACCAAACTAGGAGTATCAATTACCAAACTAGGAGTATCAATTACTAAACTAGGAGTATCAATTACCAAACTAGGAGTATCAATTACCAAACAATGAGTATCAATTGGATCAAAATCCAAAAATCTTTGAACACTAGGTTCAAATAAAAATAAAATCTTAATATTTTAAATGATTAAAAACTGCAATATGTTTCCAAATAGAACAATAAACATGCCAACCATATAATATATGTACAATTTGAACATAAGTCATCAAATACAATACATTCAGATATAGAAACTTATGGAGTATATAGATTATGAAATTTATTCACAAAGCAATATAGTTGTCATCAATGGAAGTCGCGATTCATCTAAACTTTTGAAATTTATTCGCCACATTCTTTTGAAACTACCAAATGGATAAATATTTTTCGACTATTCATTATTTCAATAAAAAACTGACCTCGAATAGATTTGAATTTTCGTTGAAAAGTTTCATCTATTTCTGAATATTAATTTATTTATTTCCAATTACATATATGTTTATATTGTTTAAAAGTGCAAGAAAATATAGAATATCTAATATACACAAATATTCATTCAAATTCTCCATTGATTCACAATGTGGTATAAATGAACATAAAGATGCATAATTATGAGCAGCCCAATAAAGAGGAAATAAATGATCCGATGGCACAGCTCTAATGTCTCTGGGGCCAGCATATGTTACGTGTATCAATTAGAATGCTATTGCAACCTAAGCATTTCTCTAATTAATTTATTTACATTGTGTTTATGTATTTGTAGTAATGATAATATAGGGACAAATGCTTAGAATACCGAATGTAATTGGTGCGGAGGTTTGTATCGGTGTGTTTAATGCATTGTAATGCTATTAAACGATGAGAGCTGCATTGAAGATGGGATAGCAATATTTATTTACCACATAATTACTATTTGGAGCAGTTAATTATACATAATGAGTAAGTAAATGTGTAATGAAGACATGGTTATTATCTGCAACTAAACTAAAACCATTTTGGTACTGGTTACTTTATTAGGCTTTTGAAATTATTCTAACAAATTTCCAAGATTGAAATTAATGATTATGGAAAATTTTAAAGTACCCAACCATATCTTTTATTTGGGCCATCATAAGTTTCTCATCGGGTATACATTTCAATGAGATAATTTAGAACTTTTATGAGTTTTTAAACTTTTTCATCACATCGTGAAAAAAATTCCAATTGTTCAAAATTGTGAATTTTTTAAAAAAAATTGTATGTAACATATACTACTAATATTCTAAGGTTTATTTCACATTTAAATAAACAAAATTATATTAATTTTACAAGTAGCTTCTCGAATAGAAAAAAGTATTGATCCATTCGAAAATATTTAAACTAACATTTTTATTAGAAGTAGGTAGTTTGTATGACAGATTTCCAATAAATTTAAAAGTTCTTCGCAATGTCGTAATAAGAAAGAAATAAACACCTTCATATTATTTTAATGCATCGCATCTAATCTATCAAACAGCTGCCATCATTCCTAAATTAGTTCCCTTTCTTCATGAGATAAATACATTTTATACATCCGCTACCCTCGACATCAAAATTAACCTCAAAAAGTTCCCGAGATGCGATATTTTGGCCCTCTTTTCCGGGGCACTAAGATGATGAATTGCTTTCATTCGGAGATCAGCCTGCCAATTTTTGCCTAATTTCATTTCACAAAATACTTTCAGCATTCTTTTCTATTTTGAAATGGGAATTTTTTCCCCTGCTCTCGTATGGCAAAGGTAGAGTTATTGGCGTTCTATTATAAGGAGTATTCAAAAAATGAGGAGAAAGAGAAATTTTAAACACAACACTCATAAATTGACGAGTGAAGTTATTATTATGAAAATATAAATACAATATTTTGAACTACAGGGTGGCGCAGAAAAGGGAAACCCATTTTCAAATTAGTTTATTTTCCAAACTATCAAAGTTAGAATTTTTTTAAAAACACTGTTTTATTCGTTTGCTTTTTCTGCATATATCTTCGAAATCTGTTAAAGGTACGACGAAAATTAAATACCCTGCAGCAAATTTAAAAAATGGAAATGAAAAGATCTTACGCGAGGATGAAATAAACGAAAAAAAAATTCACAAAAGGTATAAATAATTTTATATGGGTGTAAAAACATTAAATCCTACTATTTTTGTAGCAAATGAGAGATAATAAAAATTAATTACAATTTGAGAGTTGGTATTTGAGATAAATTTGAAATCTTTAATAAAATCAGTTCGCTGATCATTTTTTTCTCCTATTCGAAAACCTCAAAATACAGCTTTCAAAAGAACAAAGAGTTTTTGTTGTGACCAATTTTTTAAACACTGAAAGCTTTAAACAGGTTCAACCTTATTTTGAACATTGCTTTCCGGAAATATTTCCACCAACTATAAAATTATATTGACAAATGTTCTCAATAAGCTGTTCACGAACAATATTAAGTTCAAAACTGAAGAAACCGCTTTAATCAAAAACGATCAGGTCGCAGCAGAACAGAACTAACACATGAAAACATTAATATTGTTCGTGAACAGCTTATTGAGAATCCAAAAAATATAAATCAGAAGGTTAGGATTAGATATCATTTAAGAGACATTTCATCGAATAATTAAACAAGATTTGAGACATCATCCTTTCAAGATGCATGTAAGGCTCGAATTCTTAGAACTGATTTACCGCACAGTCTAAATTTTGCAAAATAGTTTCTGTAATGAAATGCACGTTTTGTAGAAGACATCGTGATTGGTGATGGAAATGTATTTCCATGAATGAAAAAGTCAATGACGAAAACGTTAATTGAGTGAAAAACTGTATGGTTTATTTTTTACTTTTACCATACGGAAATAAATGATACCTGTTATGAAAGCTTTTATTGTGTTTTTCGTCCTCGCGCAAGCTCTTTTTATTTTTTAATTCGCTGCAGAATGTTTAATTTCAGTAGTAACGTTAACAGATTTTCAATATAGATGCAGAAAAAGAAGACAAATAAAACTCTGATTTTAGAAAAAAAATTAGCTTTATTAGTTAATAAAATAAAATAAAAATAATGAGTTTCCTTTTCTTTTGTACCACCCTGAAAATTAAAAAATCGAATTCATTTTAATGAATTAAACACCAGATTGACTCCTAGTATCGACCAACAGGTTCCTATTCATTCTAACTATTTTGAAAAAAATTGAAAACTTTATTTCTCGAATGAAAAGTGTGATTTTTTCCCAATGCTTTTATAATTTCAAATCCTAACTCCTTCCGATCCTCCAATCAGAAACTGTTGCACATCTCTACTTCATTTTCCGTAACTTAGACACTTTCCTTACATTTATATCTTATCATTAATTTCTCATTAAATGTTCCTAATGAGTTTTCTGGAACTACTAAGATGTTCCCTCCATAATTTGGAAACATTTTTACAGACGCGATGGCAAACTTTCAGAGCAAAGTTCTTCGCAAGTTTTTCTCCTTTTTTACCGGAGTAAATATTATGTTATATCTGAATAAATTAGCTACTTAACTAGTCGCCATTTTTCATTCGAGTGAACTGAGCGTAATTTGATGATGAAAATATTGAGTGGAAGTTCCATCGAGTGATTCGAATTACAGGTAAACTTAATCACTTCGAGAATAAAATAAGAGAGTGTTTTAATGTAAAGTTAAACACGCATAATTGACTTTGAATTAATGCTATTTGACAAATGTTGGAAATTGACTTAGCATTTTTAAACATTAGTTTAAAATATTTTTCATTACTCATCATTGAGTGAAAATTGAGATTTGATGCTTCTTGTTTTGCTTTGTTTTCTAACTATTTTTTGTTACAAAGCAGTAAGGGTAATCATTTTGGGGTAGATAACATAAGTTAATATATTTAAGCATATGTCTCTTATGAAGATGTCTTTAATTCACTTCATTTTCTTCCTATAAAATGTTGTTATTTCTAACCTTTAATAGTATTTATAGTTAGTCGATAATGCATTAAATGAAGGAATGGGTATTTATAGGAGAGAAAATAAAAATATCTCAGCTATGCGAGTTTCGAATTATATATTAGCAATAGGAAACACATATATTATATATTAGCAATAGGAAACACATATATCATATATTAGCAATAGGAAACACATATATTATATATTAGCAATAGGAAACACATATATCATATATTACCAATAGGAAACACATATATTATATATTAGCAATAGGAAACACATATATTATATATTAGCAATAGGAAACACATATATTATATATTAGCAATAGGAAACACATATATTATATAATAGCAATAGGAAACACATATATTATATATTAGCAATAGGAAACACATATATTATATATTAGCAATAGGAAACACATATATTATATATTAGTAATAGGAAACACATATATTATATATTAGCAATAGGAAACACATATATTATATATTAGCAATAGGAAACACATATATTATATATTAGCAATAGGAAACACATATATTATATATTACCAATAGGAAACACATATATTATATATTAGCAATAGGAAACACATATATTATATATTAGCAATAGGAAACACATATATTATATATTACCAATAGGAAACACATATATTATATATTAGCAATAGGAAACACATATATTATATATTAGTAATAGGAAACACATATATTATATATTAGCAATAGGAAACACATATATTATATATTAGCAATAGGAAACACATATATTATATATTAGCAATAGGAAACACATATATTATATATTAGCAATAGGAAACACATATATTATATATTAGCAATAGGAAACACATATATTATATATTAGTAATAGGAAACACATATATTATATATTAGCAATAGGAAACACATATATTATATATTACCAATAGGAAACACATATATTATATATTAGCAATAGGAAACACATATATTATATATTAGTAATAGGAAACACATATATTATATATTAGCAATAGGAAACACATATATTATATATTAGCAATAGGAAACACATATATTATATATTAGCAATAGGAAACACATATATTATATATTAGCAATAGGAAACACATATATTATATATTACCAATAGGAAACACATATATTATATATTACCAATAGGAAACACATATATTATATATTAGCAATAGGAAACACATATATTATATATTAGTAATAGGAAACACATATATTATATATTAGCAATAGGAAACACATATATTATATATTAGCAATAGGAAACACATATATTATATATTAGCAATAGGAAACACATATATTATATATTAGCAATAGGAAACACATATATTATATATTAGCAATAGGAAACACATATATTATATATTAGCAATAGGAAACACATATATTATATATTAGTAATAGGAAACACATATATTATATATTAGCAATAGGAAACACATATATTATATATTAGCAATAGGAAACACATATATTATATATTAGCAATAGGAAACACATATATTATATATTAGCAATAGGAAACACATATATTATATATTAGCAATAGGAAACACATATATTATATATTACCAATAGGAAACACATATATTATATATTAGCAATAGGAAATATATATATTATATATTAGCAATAAGGAGGAATATGAATTCTTTATTAATTCCATGTACAAACATATTATTTTCCGTGATACGCTTTCCATATAAGAGTTGTTTCAAACTTTGAACGTACATTATTATTTGCTAATAATTAGAATGCTATTTAAGACATGGTATGAGTCAAATATTTTCCTCTACAACAGAGTTTTTAAAGAGCATTTCTCCCTTCACCACCTAAAGCCTCTGTAATCACTGTTCATGTATGCAGAAAAGATACTTCGTGACTCTGTAGTGAGTCAATTGTATTATACAATGTGTACACAATACTCCTCACTGAACACTAATAAACACTCTAATTAAAAGTTCCGTACAATAACTGTCGAAATCATTTCAATAATTCCATTTTCAAATATTGGAAAATTACCAGACAGCATTTTGTTGTTCGACTGAGTGGGAGGTGTAAATAATTGAAAATTGAATTTGTTTCTTATTCTAAAATATTGGATCAATTTACTTCTTCATGGAGAAAATATCCTTTTTTAAATCTTTGGGTATATGGAAATGTTTTATCGAATCAAAAAACTTTGAAAAGTAAATGTAGGATAATATAGAATCTTACCAGGATAATTCTTTTCAAGCACTTCATCGGGAATCGAATCCCCATCCTTCACAACCGTAAATATATATAAATGCCGTCTAAAATATAACCTTCCGCAGTCTGCGAAGGTAATTAGCTGAAACACTAACTATGAAACTGTCAGTTACAACCATTTTCTTGTTTTTAAATATTTGAAAGTTGTTTGACTTTATTTGTCACAATTATGAAAGCATCTGAAATGCTGCTCTTGCCAATATTATCTCATTAAGGTTCACATTTCGTTATTTTTGCTTCAAGACACATAAATGCCTAGTGTAATAGACGAATGGAGCTCATTTAAATTAGAAGAGAAAAAATTCGCTGCGATAATGTTTAATTTGAGAGTTAAATCTCTAAAGGTTTCTTCTGAGAGGGAAAAAGAAGCTTCAGAATGTAGGATTTTACTCCCGTGGCTCATCTTTTCAATTGCTCCCATGTCGGTCTAATTAATTCGCACAAAAAACCCAATGAGATGAGCGGAATGTGGCGTCTAATTAGAAAGTTTGCCGTGAAAGGGACGCACCAGGTGTTCACTGCACTCTCTCTCTCTCTCTCATGAACTCTTATACAGTCTCCTCTCTTACTGTCCCCTCTCTTGCTGTCCCCTCTCTTACTGTCCCCTCTCTTATTGTCCCCTCTCTTACTGTCCCCTCTCTTACTCTTATACAGTCTTCTCTCCTACTCTCATATAGTCCCCTGTTTCTTTCGTAAACTCTTTTCCCAACATACAATCCCCTCTCCCTCCCATACAGTCCCCTCTCTCTTCTCCTCTCTTTACCCTCATTCTAAGTATTTCGTTTCTCTCTTCTCCATCATTAGAGTATTTCATTTCATTTGTTCTCGTTCTTTTGATTTTTTATTTCTACCCCCAGTCCCTCATTATTCTTTACTTTTCTTTTATTAGTATTATATGTTTCGCTGTATTGTGTACTCCTGTATTTCTCTCAAGCTTAAATTTTAATAATACCCAATTAATATATTGTAATATTACGTCTAATGAGTGGATAATAATATTCTGATGTTAATTTTATATGCTATTCTCATTAGCATTCTTAAATTAAATATTCCGGAGAAAGTAAAGATAGCGGACCAGAGTCCGTTAACTTTATTTGGTTAAATTCTGGTCCGTTATGTTTACTAGCTTCATTTCTGGTCCGTTATATTTACTTGGTTGACCAATAATTGGAATAAGAATACAAGTTTTGAATCATAGATACCACATTAAAGAATTTAAGCAGAAGTTTTTTTCCCATCTTTTTGCTACTCGTTCTTCACAACTTCAAAATGGATCACTTTTTTTTATCAATTCTCTCAATTAAAAATATGCAAAATTAATGTATAATCATTAATATTATCATTTACAAGGTTGTATATTTATAAAATACTAAATCAAACATTTTTTAAAACTCAAAAAAGTCTTCTGGTTCGTTATCTTCACCAGCTTCATTTCTGGTCCGTTAACTTTACTTGGTCCAATTTTCCTAACTTATATCACTATATATAATGACAATATACAATTTAAAAATATGGTTTAATGACTATAATAATTATCACAGGGAAAATAATTCGCTTATAGAGTTACGTCTCAGATATACTCGTACGGGATCCGGAAATTTGATCGATGCAATTGACCGAAAACAATTAATCGAAAGCAATCGATCGAATGGAAAATTGGTCGAATGGAAAATTGGTCGAATGAAAAATTGGTCGAATGAAAAATTGGTCGAATGGAAAATTGGTCGAATGGAAAATTGGTCGAATGAAAAATTGGTCGAATGAAAAATTGGTCGAATGGAAAGTTGATCGAAAGGAAAATTGAGCGAAAACAATTAATCGAAAGCAATTGATCGAACGGAAAATTGATCAAAAGGAAAATTGGTCGAATGGAAAATTAGTCGAATAGAAAATTGGTCAAATGGGAAATTGAGCGAACAACAATTGATCGAATGGAGAATTGATCGAACCAAAATTGATCGGAAATGATAATTGATCGATGTAGCTACACTAACTAACGATGATAACTAAAACCCTGTTTTACCAGAGAAACTTACTTGCAAATATTACAGCTAGTAGATCTTGTTACCATGATTTATATATAATAATAATAATTTATATAATATGTTATAATAATTTATGTATAACATTTCTTCAATCAACTGTTTTTCTATAACATAGAATTATATCCTTTGAAATATATTATAATTTGGAGAACTTTGAGTTTTCTTTGTACTAGAATCTAGATAGTTCTAGATTACTTGTGAAATGAAAGTTAGAAAATAATTTAATTATTTTAGTGAAGGTTTAACGTCTATTTCGGAACCAAAAGCCATATCACTGACATCAAAAGGGAATTAAATACAAGGGACAGGAAGAAGCAGTCATCAAGGAAAGTGGCTCCATGAACAAAGTCACTTAACACTCTCGGTGACAATGCTCATGGATGCAGATAAGCTACTCCGTGAATGCAGTCACTTACCAAGAAACCGGACGAAAATGGGCACAAGCTCCGCTTGCTGCACTCACAGATGGAAGAGGAAAATGAAGAGGCGATTGTAAATGAAGCCTACGAGCCTCTCTAACATAAACTCTAAGACCTCGTAGTTAAAGAGCATAACCATAACGCTATCCTCTAAAACTGCAAGTAGCGTTAGAAAAAATTGATATAGGTGGTAAAAATGAAAAAAGACAATACGTAATTCAAATTACAATAGTTCGGAGCTCAAGGAACGCCACCCCCTTCTCTTCCATTCACGACAGACAGCTTCAGGATAGAGCACCTCTTGTCTTCCAGATAGAAGAGGAGAGTAAAGAGGTGATAGTAAATGAAACCTACAAAGAGCAAAAACAAAAGTCATGTTAAATATTGAGGAAGTACATTGTTGGTTAAAGACGTTATGGAAAGACAATGGAAATGATAGATGAGTACATATAAAATAAAGGATAAAGATACAAGTATCAAATAATGTAAAATACTGGAATTGAAAATAATCTGCAACTTTTGTTATGTTGTATATACGTATTTATATTTGTTTTGTGTTTAGTAGCTGACTTATTCAATCAATTTTCCTTTCGATCAATTTTCTTTTCGATCAATTTTCCATTCGACCAATTTTCCATTCGACCAATTTTTCATTCGACCAATTTTCCATTCGACCAATTTTCCATTCGACCAATTTTCCATTCGACCAATTTTCCATTCGACTAATTTTCCATTCGGTCAATTGCTTTCGATCAATTTTCTTAGTCTAAATGAATACTCGTACACTTACTTAGGCTTTCCCTACTTTGGAAGTATGTTTCATTTATACATAATTACATTAGGACATGGTGGGTCAAGATAGGTCATGATAGGTCAGAATTGGTCATGATAAGGATAGACCGAGGTAGGCCATATTAGGTCAGAATTGATCATGATAAGGATAGACCAAGGTAGGCCATTTTAAGTCAGAATTGGTCATAATAGGTCATGATAGTGATAGATCGAGTTAGTCCATTTTAGGTCAGAATAGGTCATTATTTAACATAATAGATCATTCAGAAACTTCTACATTTCAGACAGGTCCTTATGGCATGTGTTTTCGTCCACTTTTCCAGCACTGTGTGTATCCGAGTACTGACACGATATTCTAATTACAACAAGATTTTGTTACACTATAAATAGGTACCACGGATTCATTTGCAAAGTTGCGCAGTAAAATGCATGCCTTACACATTAGTAAAACAGGCACCAGCGTCGATGTACAATTAAGTTTTCGAACAAATTTATTCTTGGAGCGTGACGGTGTAACTTTTATAAGCTGACTATTATAGCTCTATGCGCAGAAAAAAACATTTTGGTTATAGGGTGAACATTTTAAAATGACCCGGAAAAGCATTGGGTCAGAGGCAGAGTACGGAACACCTGGTCGGTCAATTGACCCTTATACTCAGTACCAGTGACCACATATATTCAGGTCAAAAAATATAATGCATTATTAAGTAATTTGGTGATGAAACTTTACTAACTTATGAATACATTGTGATAAATGATACTCTGAATAAATTAAAAATATTTTATTTGTTTCAAGAAGGAATAACACTGACAATAATATGAAGTAATAAAGAATTCAAACATAATGTACTTTTTGTATTGTAATTGCGTTATATGTTATAATTTTTAATTACTAAATGAATAAAAATGTCCTATTGTGGAGGAATAATTACTTTACTCTCTAAACTAATAAGACGAATGAAATAGTGTTTCATAAACCCTTCTCGCGATATTATAATTAATATATATATATATATATATCATTTTTCTGCTTGTGGAAAAAAATATCCTGAAATAAAATAAATGCAAGAATGAAACTATTTTAATAATTAACAGGTTATGTAAGTTTTCACTAAATCTGTAGTTCTATGAAGATAAAAAAAATTAATTAATTGATTACAACCTGTTTTTACATAGACATAAATAAATAACACCAATACTATTTATATCTTCATGAAAGATTCGAGACACGTAATATGTAAACAAATAATTTAAATTAGTCAACTTGTCTTGAAATTTAACTACAATTCCACAATGTATATAAAACTAAACCATTTCTGCCTTCACATCGTTTGAGCTGATACATTGATGTAACTACTACATTGATGTAGCTACTACATTGATGTAACTACTACATTGATGTAGCTACTACATTGATGTAACTACTACATTGATGTAGCTACTACATTGATGTAGCTACTACATTGATGTAACTACTACATTGATGTAGCTACTACATTGACGTAGCTACTACATTGATGTAACTACTACATTGATGTAGCTACTGCATTGATGTAACTACTACATTGATGTAGCTACTACATTGATGTAGCTACTACATTGATGTAACTACTACATTGATGTAGCTACTACATTGATGTAGCTACTACATTGATGTAACTACTACATTGATGTAGCTACTACATTGACGTAGCTACTACATTGATGTAGCTACTACATTGATGTAACTACTACATTGATGTAGCTATTACATTGACGTAGCTACTACATTGATGTAACTACTACATTGATGTAGCTACTGCATTGATGTAGCTACTACATTGATGTAGCTACTGCATTGATGTAGCTACTGCATTGATGTAACTACTACATTGATGTAACTACTACATTGATGTAACTACTACATTGATGTAACTACTACATTGATGTAACTACTACATTGATGTAACTACTACATTGATGTAGCTATCTGTACTTTAAGACTTACCATCAGTTTTTCAAGTTAGAAGAGGAGTTGCCAGTTAAAGAAATATACCTTACTTAGAAAAGCTCTCAATGAAAATATCTGCAACTAGATTATGTGCACTCGGTAGAGCGCATACCTTCGCCTCCTCTTTGTCCCGTTCTCTCCCAAAATTTGATAAACCGTTACCTGGATAATAACTAATCGTCCCACCAAGTTTCATGCAATTTGGTTCAATACTTTTTGAGTTATTGAGTTTAAAATGATCTTGACCTTGACCTTTGACCGGATCGCTCCCAAAATTCTACCAGATGGTTCCTGGACATTGTCCAATCGTCCCATCAATTTCAGACAATTTGGTTGAATACTTTTTGAGTTATAAATGGCCTTGACCTTGATCTTTGACCTTTGACCCGATCACTCCCAAAATATGACAAAATTGTTCCTGTATATTGACCAATCGTTCCACCAAGTTTCATGCAATATGATGCAATTCTTTTTGAGTAATAAATGACCGTGACCTTGACCTTCGACCGGGTCACTCCCAAAATTCTACCAGCAGGTCACTGGACACGGACCAATCGTTTTACCAAATTTCAGGCAATTTGGTTGAAAAAATTTTCATTTCAAGATGATAAATAAATAAATAAATTCTGATGAAAATATGACCTTCCTGCATTCTGCGAAGGTAATAATGAATGCGCATTAAAATATTATTTAACGCCTTTTATATATAGAATGATTAAATGTTAGACATAGTGTAAGTTCTTATCAATTCATTGCCATAAACATTGCACCTGAAATTGTTTTGAACAAACAGACTAACTAACTAATAAAAACTAATCGAACCAAAGGAGTAAAAATGATAAAATGTGCTAAATTTAACTCATTTTATTATTTTGCATGCAAGATGTATAGTTATTATTGTAGAAATAATTATCGTAGATATAACTATAGTAATTGGGATGAATATATCATATTAGGTAGGTACTATAAAGTACTGTAACAATCCCCTGACAATCACCAATCCATTTAGTTGCTAAATGTATTAGTGATTTCTCGGTATCGATTTTAAACTTTAGTACTTACCATATATTCATCTCAATTATAATCATTAGTTATAATAATAATACATCTTGCCTATATAATATCGGTAATAAAGCGCCATCTGGAGGCCCTATTCCTGCATAAGATTGTGAAGGCAGACAAAATGTCAACATTTCAGTATTTTTAATCATTTTGCGCATCTATCTCTTCATAGTATATTATTCGCAAAAAATTTGTACTGAGTCAATGAGTTAATTCTAATTCTGCTTCAGTGAGGAGAAAAATAAATTAAAGAGTCTTCAAGCCTTTTTATCTTGTCATTAGTGTTCATTCAACAGGAACTACCTAAATGTTTAGTTGCTTTGATAATTTTTTTAAGGGTCTGTTATCTAGTTTAATGATTAGATAACCGGCTGGCGTTAACTTTAACTAGGGTCAGGTAAGTTAAATTAACTAGTTAGCTCAAACTATTAACACCATCGCATTTTTCTTCAGATATACCAAATTACAAGACTTTATGTTCCTTAAACCAATTGTATTTGGTTTCATAACTTCTAAAGAAAGTCAGTTAAAAGTTTAACTAGTCCCTATGCCTGTATGATACTCTGAACTGAATTCTATTGTCAAATTAGGTAAAGTAACTATATAATTTCTATAGCTATTAAAATATTTCATAGATAAATTATTTAGAACCAGATAGAACCAAGGCACCTCAATTTTGCAGATCGAGAATTGAGGTGACTTGCTTCACAACCCATAGTGATAATAGTTCTTCGATGTACCCTATTTTTAATCAGTTATGACAAATTTATAATTATACTGTAGAAGTCCTCGATAGTGTAGTCTTCTATAGTGAATGTAGAGGTCCTGAGTAAGAGAGCTACCCCGTATGGTGAACAAATTTCCTTTAGTCTGCTGGGAATAACCAGAATAATTCATGGACGACGAAAGAATTTTTTTTTTAGAAAACCATTCATGTTACACTAAAATAAATCTATCTTGAATTACTTACAATAAAATAAATACATATTATTTCTAATTTCAACACTTTATGAGATTATTTATATAGATTCTAGAGCATCGGTGTAATGGATACATTAGGGTTCACACTATCATGCAGATGTTATCGCTTATTTTCCTCGTGCAATAATTACTGTAGCTATATTCTTCTGTAGATTCTCCTCTTTCTTTTAACTTTTCTCTCCATTCCGCAATTTTAAGAATATGAATTAAGGGTTCTCTTTTCTCTCCATGCAATATAGTGTTTTTTATTATAGTGTTCACTGTTCTACCTAAAACTGAAGAAAGTCCTTAGTTTGGCATGCATTCTCGTTTCTACAATATACCTAGCACAATATTTATCTTTTCTCTGGACAATTAGTTGAGAGAGGAAATATGGCCAGCGCATTGGAAATGAGATACCATTCTTCATAAGCAGACAATTAAGTTAGTTGAAGGAGCTGCAGATCGCTTATAAGTTAGCATTGCACGGCCTAACAAGACAGGCCTAGGCCTAATTCCAAACAGTGTTGTCTCCCTTTGTGTTCCCTGCCTCTGCAAATAATTTATCCACTTTACTCCAATAGACTATCGGCAAGACATTTATTTTCGGGGCTATTGAGAGCTAGTCCAGACTGGGATAAATTAGAGTCTATGTTTCAAGGGATTGTGCTAGACTGCTGCATGCTGTTTTAGAACAGACTCTCTCTCAAAATTGCCTCTCGATAATGAAACTTTGGGATGAACTCTCTCTCTCTCTCTCACTTTGTTCCTAGTTTCGAATAGTGAGTTTATTCTTACCTAAAGTGAACAATGCATGCAAACAATTCTTTAATATATTCACAGTTATTTATCTTACAAATTAATGATTCGTTCCTGTTTATATTATTATTGTTCATTTTAAACCAAAAGCAAAACAGAGTTCAATAAAACAACATGATTTTATTTTATTTATTTAGTTGATGTAACGATCTTACGAAACTGTATATACATTACTACATTCGATAGATAGTAAATAATAATAAGTTCAATAAAACTCATTTCTTAGAGTTTTTCAAATATTTAATCATATTAGGAATATTCCATATTCATTTTTTTTTGTCATCTTTCAATTTACATAATTTACGCTAGTGGAGACAGGAGTATTAATTAATTATTAGATTTCTAATTTCCAATGAAAAAGAATACTGAATTCATATTGATTATTCAGTTTATATATACAATTACACTGTAAGTATTTTGAGATATGATTGATTGAATAACTTAATGATGTGTTTTAGTTTTCAAATAACACGTTATGTTGCACATCAACATGTTGCATGTTCTATAAATCAACAATCACATTAAAATGTCAACACATTAGATACTCTAGCTTGACATGCAGAATTTGCTTAAAGTTTTTCAACTTAAGAATTAAAAGAAAATTTAAAATCAAATTGTTTATATACACATCTTCTCTTCAATTTATTGAATGAATCATCTACCGGACTGCATGATGGAGCTTTGTGCATAGGTCATAAGAATAGGAAATACTCTTTGACATGTCATGACCTGTGTCAACACCCACTGTCCGAAAACTGTAAGCCTAATTAATGACTGAGTGCTTTGACATCTTCTTAAAATAATAAAAATCTTTTCATTCACATTAAATTATTTCAAACCTATTATTCATTTATTGTTAGGATGAATATCTATCTTATTTATTTACTGATAGGATAATTATTTATCTTATTTATTTACTGTTAGGATAATTATTTATCTTATTTATTTACTGTTAGGATAATTATTTATCTTATTTATTTACTGTTAGGATAATTATTTATCTTATTTATTTACTGTTAGGATAATTATTTATCTTATTTATTTACTGATAGGATAATTATTTATCTTATTTATTTACTGTTAGGATAATTATTTATCTTATTTATTTACTGTTAGGATAATTATTTATCTTATTTATTTACTGTTAGGATAATTATTTATCTTATTTATTTACTGTTAGGATAATTATTTATCTTATTTATTTACTGTTAGGATAATTATTTATCTTATTTATTTACTGTTAGGATAATTATTTATCTTATTTATTTACTGTTAGGATAATTATTTATCTTATTTATTTACTGTTAGGATAATTATTTATCTTATTTATTTACTGATAGGATAATTATCTATCTTATTTATTTACTGTTAGGATAATTATCTATCATATTTATTACTGTTAGGATAATTATTTATCTTATTTATTACTGATAGGATAATTATTTATCTTATTTATTTACTGATAGGATAATTATTTATCTTATTTATTTACTGATAGGATAATTATTTATCTTATTTATTTACTGATAGGATAATTATTTATCTTATTTAATTACTGATAGGATAATTATTTATCATATTTATTACTGACAGGATAATTATTTATCTTATTTATTTACTGTTAGGATAATTATTTATCTTATTTATTTACTGTTAGGATAATTATTTATCTTATTTATTTACTGTTAGGATAATTATTTATCTTATTTATTTACTGATAGGATAATTATCTATCTTATTTATTTACTGTTAGGATAATTATCTATCTTATTTATTACTGTTAGGATAATTATTTATCTTATTAATTACTGTTAGGATAATAATTTATTTTATTTATTTACTGTTAGGTTGATTATTTATCTTATTATTTACTGTTAGGATAATAATGTATTTTATTTATTTACTGTTAGGTTAATTATTTATCTTATTAATTACTAACGGGAAAATTATTTACCATATTACTTACTGTTAGGATAATAAAAGATAGCAAGACTGTTAACTCCTTAGAGATGTTTTATTCTACAACAGAAATAGAATTGGTCAAATATCTAGAGAGCTAAATAAACAATAACCCTGGTAAAGTATAAAGCACTAAAGTACTCACTTAATATGTTCAGTTAACGTAAAGTAAAGTGACAATTACAAGATGAATTAAAAACAGGATGGAAATTTCAATGGGCATTATTCAAATATCGCATTAAATTATATTAAATTGTGGAAAGAACACAAACAAAAACTCCACAATTAATTATTTTGATACTTTGTTAACATATAACAATTTTTATCTGTTAATTCCCATCAGTTAATTGTACTTTACCCTACCCAAAACAGAGGTAAAATAATAACAAACTAACATTAAAAGAATTAAGGTTCGTTTTTGAGGGTAACATATTTACTATAGTTTATATGTATTCTTATAGCATCTCGCGAAAATGGAGATATTATGTAAAAGAAAAGCAATCGATACCATTCCAAAGATGTTAACAGTGTCCATCTCTTCTTCTTTTTTCACACGTTATGTTTTATTGTTTATTAATAATGTTTGCTCTTTAATAAATACAATAAAAGTTAGAGTCTCTCATTTCAACACATTTAGGGTATTAATTGGTGGTACCGATACCTCTATGAACAATAATAATACAATTTGCACTTGAATTCTCAAATAAACATAATAATGTTCTTATCCAGTTAATAATTATTCAATAAATTTTTTAATATTTCAATAAATACCTAAATTTTCAGATGAAATCCTCAAAAACAAAAATCATCAAATATTTCCTTTTTTATACAACAGATAAGACTAAAATATTGTTAGAATATTTTTCAGTTTCTCAATATTAAAATGTCAACAAAAATAATATCTTTATGATTAACTAATGTTATTATAAACTATATTATATGATTAAATCATTTTGTTTTTAATTATAGTTTAAACTATAGATTGCAATCATACGTTATTGCTGACAAACTGCCACTCAAATTTATCTCAATTATATCATTTAATATCAATCCTATTTACTAACTATCAACTTTAAATTACTTCATTATCTGCTATCCCCAATAATTCTCACTAAAAGCATTACATAACATTCTCTATATTTGCCAATGATTTATTTCATTATTTACCATTGAAATTGAATTAACGAAACAATTTTCCTATTCATTAAAGTCTCATGGAAGACTGGACATTTGATTGAGAAATTTTACATTTTATCAAAATTTAGGACTTATTTTATTACCATAGGTTAAATATTTCCCCGGTAGCAAATTTCTATGACAACATTGCCTCAATATTGTGGCAATGTTGTATCAAGGTATATGAATGCCATATAGGTTAAATTCATTCGAATTAACATAAACGATACAAATACAAATAAATCCCATAGAAAATTGCTTCCCCTCTAATTCTGCGATGGCCTCACCTAAAATTTCTCTCGTCACACAACTTGCAGTTTAATAGAAGATTTGACTAATTTAGTTTGGTTATTTCCAGGTAAGACTGGCTACAAACAGAAGCCATTTAAACATTTTATAACAAATAAGGAAATACTTGAAAAAAATTCAGAAAAATTATAAGGAACACTCTTCATATAGGGTAAGTCTCAAGTTATCGGACGGTTCCACGTTCACGATCATATAAGAAAAACATATAAAATAATTAATAATAAAATATAAGTTAAATAGAAATTATCATATTTTTTCTTACATGATCGAAAAGATGGAACCGTCCGATAGCTCGGAACTTACCCTACAGTGTTTCAAATTATAGGAGTTGGTGTAAAATTAACTTGTTTATCAACATTACCCACTCCTGAACTTCATAACGAAGAGGAAATGCCATTTTTTATGAATAAAAATGTGATTAGAATGTGTTTATATGAACAAATATTGTTACAAAAGTAAAGAAAAAATATAAATCAACTATAAATTCTTGTCCAAAATATATTTTGGTGAGTAATTTGGTTTTAACTTTAAGATAAACTAAAAAGGTAATTTTCTAAATTTTCTTTTAATAAGAAACAATTATTCCACATTTCTATAATAATTATAGTAATTATTAACATAAATATTGATGTTAAAAAGTTACCGTGAAATAAACCACGTTAACTACAACATATTTTAACTTCATTTGTTAACATTTAATTTCGTAATAAATTATATCAAATATTGTAATAAATATAATAGTATATATCTTACTATTTTATTATAAAATTCATAATTTTAGAAAGAACATTAATGGTCATTACATTTAAGATATGTTCCCTTCGGAAATATTTACTTCTTATGACAAAATGTATAACCATAAACTATTAAAAATATATTTTAACTATAATAAAAAAACCTGAGGTAATGAATTATTAGTAGAAGAGAATTTTTGCTGTTTGATATTTTTTATAAAATTAAAACAGCTGAAAGAGGTTGATTATATGCTTAACGCCTAATCATGCCTAATTGTTTATAAGTTTGTGTTGCACTAAAAAAGCTCAAGAAATGTAAATTTATAAACAACTTCTTGCAGTATTGAATGTACAACATTATTATTGTTCAAAAACATATAAGATACCACAAAACATCAAAATATAATGAGAAATTGCAAAGATAGATAGAAAGTTATGGTGGGGTTATCGAAGATTAAGATGGGATTCCACTTAATCTTTAAAAGTCCCACAAGAACTTCCCCTCTCAGTGGCCCAATTCTTTCATTTTTGATTTAAAAATATTTGAATTTTGAACCTAGAGACGAATTGGTAGAACATTCTACACCCTAATAACTTATCCACTACATAACATCAATAACATTTAAATTCAAAACTTACAATTACTCACACAGCACAACAATGTCCTTACTTTAACTAATGAATGCAGGTTAACAATTGAATAACTATTTAGAACTTACTCCGCTAGTTATTAAAGCCTTGGGTTAAAGTTAGGATGAACAGTAACAACGAATGGTACGCCTAAATACCTACCACTTTAGTCACTTTAATACCTACCACTTTAGTCACTTGAATACCTACCACTTTAGTCACTTGAATACCTACCACTTTAGTCACTTTAATACCTACCACTTTAGTCACTTTAATACCTACCACTTCTGTCACTTTAATGCCTACCTCTTTAGTCACTTTAATACCTACCACTTCTGTCACTTTAATGCCTACCTCTTTAGTCACTTGAATACCTACCACTTTAGTCACTTGAATGCCTTCTACTTTAGTCACTTTAATACCTACCACTTTAGTCACTTGAATACCTACCTCTTTAGTCACTTGAATACCTTCTACTTTAGTCACTTTAATACCTACCACTTTAGTCACTTGAATACCTACCTCTTTAGTCACTTGAATACCTTCTACTTTAGTCACTTTAATACCTACCACTTTAGTCACTTGAATACCTTCTTCTTTAGTCACTTTAATACCTACCACTTCAGTCACTTCAATACCTACCACTTCAGTCACTTTAATACCTACCACTTCAGTCACTTAGTTTTTTCGAAGGAATCTAATGTCATGTATTTACTATAATCTTCTAAGGTGTTTAGAATAATTTAGCTTAATTATATTACTCATTGTATATTCTATATACAGGAATAGAGGAATGTAGTTTCATCTCAGTAAATACGGAAACATTAATTTATTACAATAATGAATTTTGACATTCATGGAAGATTTATTTCACCGTCAGTTATAAATTATAAATTTTATACCAAGAATCTTTTCTGTTATAAGTTTATATGACAAGTAATTCCATGTTTCTTTATTAAGTTTTATAGAAATAAATATTGCTAATAGCTTAAGAATATAGACAACTCATTAAATAAGTAAATTTACACTACAATTTATATTGTAATAGATAGATAATAACTGTGCAGGCAGAAGTATATAGTTTTTGCTGATTCTATTAGAAAGCGAAGAAAATTAAATGACTTGAGACTTATTTAAATTTTCCTGTAAACAATTTAATTCAACTATTGATTTCTTACTTACTTCTGGTTGCTGATTTAATTTTTCATTTATTTTTGAAATTCAAATTAAATTTTGACAGTTCATAAAATGGTTTAATATATATAACTTACAACATAGAAACAATTATTGTGGCACAGCCTATGTAGGTAAGAAATTGCATCCCTATTCATTTACAGTAGTGACATTTACAGCGAACATGTAAATAGCAAAAATTATGTACTATTTCACCCAAGTAGGTACAGTAATATGTATATGAGAGAAAAGAGTCACAGTTTGATGTTAATTTCGCAAATCACTGATTTTCACTTTCCTATTATTTTCAAACCTTGCGAATTTGTCATCCTGCAAACCAATTCTAAAATATTTACAAGCATTACAATCAGATTTTCATTTTGGAAATGCGAAATTAGTAAATTGTGAAAAAAAACTCAATAAGTACAGTGTACTTTCCGTTATAAGTACACCGTACCAGTGTACTTTCCATAGTAAGTACAGTCTACTTTCCATTGTAAGTACAGTGTACTTTCTATTGTAAGTACAGTGTACTTTCCATTGAAAGAACAGTGTACTTTCCTTACAGTATGAGCGATTACTATTGCCATCAAATCTGCCTAGAGTGAGCAAGTTAACTGTTACAGTTTTTTTATATTAGATCTTAACTGAATTTGCAGTCCTAACTGCGAGTGTAACCAACTGTTTAATACGACCTGGACACACACGGTCGTATAAAGCGGAGTTTTCTGCAACATTACCTTATAAGTTGATAGTTTGATAGTTATTCAGTACACCGATTATAATAACTAATGATGATTTATAAAATGTGCTTTAAGTAATTTACAGTGCATTTCGTCCTGATAAAAGGAAGGCACCTATTACAACTGGAAGTGGTTCCTTAATTACAGTACATATGACAAATCACAACAAAGCATACAATTATTTATAAAGATTATGTTTCATTTTACTCACTATTTTAAGATTCAACAAAAAAATATATGTACCATCTCCAAATTTGAAACTTTTTAAAAATCATAATGTAAATTAAAAACTAATCTGACCCATAAATTTGACACTCAGCCATCCTAGAATGGGGGACCAATTCAATTTTACTAGTTTTACTTTTAGTCCATTAGTTTTTATTAAATCCTAATCCAATAATTCAAGTAAAATTCTAAAGTTGATTTACAATAAAATTGAGGTAAATAAATTTTAAAGATAAATTATAAATTGTAAAAAAATATATTTTTCTAACATTAATTTAACCTAAAATTATATGGGCTAACTATAAAATAAAGAATAACAAATGCTAATTCACCTATTTTATATGGCACAATGAAATAAATAATAACAATAAATGGTTTAGTTTATCAAATAAATAATTTTTGATAAAATATTTCAGAAATAATTTTGTTGATGACTTCAAGAATTGATTGAAATTTACACCTGATGAGAAAATTACACAACAATCATTTCGATTAACAGGTAACAATTAAATAGAGAACATTATTTTCTTAAAGTAACTGTCAAATATGTACACAAGATCACATCTGAAACTTAGAGGTAAAAAGTTTATTGGAGATTTCACTAGATAAGGTAGGTACAGATTGATGAAAAGGTCATTCTAGTGAGCTGAAACATCAAAGTTATTTTCAAATTTATAAAGGATGGAGTAATAGGAAGACTGAACTATAATGTCTGATTGTTAATGAATAATTCAACATCTTAAATCCACTGTTATATTAGTCTATTCAGTCTATAAAAGCTTAGGTGCTACAGTCCAAAATATACATGCATATATTTTATCATCAGGGTACAGATCGGTTATTCACAGAACAGTAAACTCTAAGAAATTATCATCGCTCTCTTTTACGACTACCTAGAGAAATAATTATGCTGGAGCAACCGATGATTATACTTAATCTTCTATGGCCCCACCATAATTCTCTCTCTGTTCACTAGCCTAACAAATGCTTCTAAGGCGACAAATTAAAATGGCACACCTAAAATTATCTAAATATATCTAAATGGCAATCTTGACTAGATCTACTGCATTGTACATTATATATCTCTATAATCTAAGGATAATATCGGTCAATTCACAGATTTCTTAAGAATATTCATTGTTCAATGTTAACTCAATGCAATCTGCAAATTCTATGGATCCTTTAATAATCTCATTTTCCAAAAAAATATATAAATTAATAACACCTTCAACATTGCATGAATTTCTTTATCAATAATTTCCTCTAATTAAAAATGTGTCAAGTAAGTTCGATAAACAATGAGATATTATTAATAGATTTGTTTGAGATCTCAAGTAGGATAGAAAATTACAACAGATCATTTCACAACACTGACAAATATTTTGAAAATATCCAGATCTCATTAAGATTCTATTCTTCCTTCAATAAAGAAGACACGTTCATAAGATCAAAATCTGCAACTGATATTCTTATGGTCTGCATCTTGATTTTCTCAAATCAAGTTTTTCGCATCGCAAAATTTTCATTGGCATCTTATTTCCGTCCACTTTTCTTTTTGGGTTTCATTCGCAATCCTTGTTCTTCATCATCTTCATCTTCGTCATCCTCAAACTCTGTATTTGTGAAACCTCGTGGCTTCTGGTAACTTCCTCTGTTTTGGTCCATTTCATATTCCTCTTCATCTTCTGTAAGACAACACAACTATTAATATCCGATATTAACTGTCATACCTGATTTTCGCTATTTTCAGACCTGAGCTTTTAAATGTGGCAATGAAATTTAAAATTCAAGAACAATAAGAGATGCGGTTTCCTTCATAAAAACAGAACTTTTATACATATATATATATATAGAAAAATACTTTACATATTTTTAAAGAGTTTAACCCAATGAGCTCGATGTGTGTTTCTATTTGAATTACATTATATCTTTCATGCTATTCCTTTATTTTTATTGGTCTTTCTTGACTTTGTTCCTACATAAATACTAAATATATTTTTGTTTTTTAAAAATTAAAAAAATATATAAGTATCGTGTAAATCAGCGTATCCTCTCTTTCACCCAATCACAGATCTACTCTCTCAGTTGCCAAGGTCTTATATACCTATGTATTTATTTCTCCTTTTAAGTTGAACATTTTACTTGAAATTTGGTACACATTAGTTTAGTATATATACTAACAATTTGTTAAAAAATACAGTAACGTAGGTATATAAATAAGACAAGGATCTTTACACACATAGTCAAGCCTTCCTATACCTTCTGAACTTCAAAGTCATTTGGGTTAAGATTATTCTATTGCATTCTATCAAACTCAACCGTTGTTTCTTGGTGATGTGTGAAAAGGTAGAAGACTAAACTAAACTACACTAGACTGAAAAGGTAGAAGAAGGAGTAGCTCATTTTCGATCAAACTATTCACTATTCTATATCAACTGAAAGCAAATATTCAATTAATCTTCTTCATTGTATAATTACTTTTTTATTCATGAGTCTCAGTATATAAAGATGTAATAATTATTATATCCGAATTTAAAAGCTATTTTGTAATCTTTACACAATATTCGTTCCATCAAAATCATTCATTTCAATGAAAAATTCAATTTGGCCGTACAAAGCAAACAGTTAACTCATTACACTCAGTTTCACTTCCAAAAGACTCACCCAAAGCCAGAGGTGTTCTTGAATCGTTGCCTCTGATATCAGCTTCAGTTTTAACTTCGTCAGGTGCTCCCCAGGAAGGTAGAGGTCGGCACAGGGCTGAGATACGCTGTAAATATGGTAGAAATTACCTTATTGCTTATGTATGAAGATTTTTAACGATTTTAAACTTTTTCTCTAATGTTGATAAATCGATAAAGGGACTTAATAATCGAATAAGATATGGTTACTTTATTTTTTTAAATCCTATTTAAAAAAATGATTTAATTATTACACAAATGCAGCGCCATCTACTGATGCAATCTGGAACTAAAAATAAATTTAAGCACATACGCACGAACGCTATGCGATCCGTAGCTTCTTAGTTTTTAATTTATTTTACCCCAGTTGTTGCATTGAAAGTGGCTAAAATGAGCAATACTAATAGTATAGGTATTAGATACTTTTAGATACTTCTATTAGATACTTCTAATAGTATAACAGATTGCATCTCATTTTAACTGAGATAGTATAAACAATAACATGTGGTGAACGTCGGACTTAAAACCAAGTTAGTAATTAATATTTTTTACGCGTGTTAGTTATATATAAGACGAATGAACTCTTGTATGTATACAACTAATTATTAACAACATTTTCACTACAAAAAGAAAGACATTTTTTTCAAGTTTACTGCCACTTTAAGGTCTCTATAATACGTTTCTCCGATTTTATATTTCTACCCGTATATTTGATAATAAATAGATTAGGTGCCAATCTAGCTGACATTCAAAATAAACAGCGAATAATATTTTTTTTACTTAATTAACTCTGAAGTAAAAAAGGGATTTTAATTCATTGATTATAAAATCTTCCAGAGCATATTGAAACAAATATAGACTTCCAAATTGTGATTACAGCAACTTGATGAGATTCCCCTCGATTAAAACGATAAAAATATACTTGGAAAGAACATTTAAAGGTGATAATAAATTGTAATCTTCCTTACTGCAAGCAAAGGTCCGTTCTTCTCAGACACCAAAATGATTCCTCTTATTGGAATAGCTAGGATGCAAGAAAATGAGATGGACCATCCAAGAACATCAGCCCAAACTGGGTACTCGTAGTTGCCGTACGATGAAGGAGAATAATCAACGAAGACGAAGAGGAGAATCAACTGCAAGCAATATATTTTATTTAATAAACTTTCCATCCTATTTAATGATATTATCAAATTCCCTCGATTATCAATATTTCATTGATAAAGTATAGAAACAAATTTGGTTTAGTGTGCCATAATATAGCCTTTAGTTTTCTAGAACTGATGGCAATTCCTAGCTGACTAAAGAAAATTTGTTCATAATTCAGGCTGCATCCTAACTCAAGCCCGAAAAAGAAATCTGATAGGAATTTATAGAAGGGCTTGAAAATGAGAATTGAATAATTTCCATTTTTTTATGTAATCTTTTTCTTTTCAATAAATATCCTTATCCTTATCCTCATTCACTATAAAGGAGATCTACTGTATAGCAATAACGAGAACTTGACGATCTTACCGCTACACTGAGAGGCGTCAAGAAAACCCAGGTTATTTTCCAGTACCACATCAGGGCAGGATAGTGGCCAAGCATCTTCTTTATGTCGTCCATGAAATTGTCTACTCCATATACCCAATTGATAGCAATCAACTGTGAGAAATAAAGATAGATAGTTTGAGTTTAAGGTTTATAGAGAAAGAATTTAGCTAGTTTCTATATTTTGAAATGTATACTGTTGCTGAGAATCAAGTCTTTATATGCTAAGGGAATTGCAATTATTTCAAGTCGTAACATTTCCACGTGGCAACCCCTTATAAATTTGATGATTAAAGTATTTTGTTCCACCAACAATATTTTGTTATGTTAGAACAAACGGTAGTGCAAGCTATATATTCCAAAGTTATTTCCGAATATTGATATTATGTATCTTCTATTTACCTCAATAGCTCCAATCATGAGAGCACTGTAGGTTCCAGCATAGTTATCGAGAAGCTGCAAGATGTACATCCCATGCTTAGTACACATGGAGAGTCCGAGACTACATCCCACCAAACAGACAGCAAGTGTCACTTTCCTGAAAAAAAGAATTGAATAATTACTGAAATCATCTATTGTTCTAATTAATCATCATCAGAGCGATACAGTTAGTTGACTATGCGACAGTATAAATATAAAGTAGGTATGCAATGCTCTGTATACCTAGTACTACTTCTATTCGATTAAAGACAGAATCTGAACTCTTAGAAGAAAAAGTTGAAATTAATGTAAAAGAATAGGTACCTAAGAGTTAAGAGTGTATCATGTCATCTTTAGAGTTATGACTGTAAGACTTAATAAGTAAGTTTACCAAATAGAATCGTAATTTCTTGTTTGTATTACTTACGAGTAGTGTTGTCTAATTCCAAAGACATCCACTATGCTGGTGATGACTGTCTGTACCATAGTGAATTGTGACCCCAGTCCCAAAGTTAGGAGCATGGTGAAGAAGAGTATCGCCCACAGGGGTGAAATGGGCAACCGAGCCACTGCCTCTGGGTAAGCCACAAAAGCCAGACCAGCACCTGAAGTCATGGAAAAATTAATACAATTACTATTTTTCTTATCAACTTTCTAGAACATGTGCACTTTATCGTGAGATTTCCTGCTTAGAAGATTATTATTTGCATTTTCTTGAAAATAGATATTTCTTGTGTATTCATGAAATTATAAAAAAAATTCAATATTTGAAATCTTTTTGTGAATGAAACGCCACAATATCTAATATTTCTTTAAAAAACAATTCAGTCATATAGAATTAAATGATACGAAAGAAAAAGATTATTGCTTTAATTTGCATAGAAATAGTGTATCACATCCATACCTTGCGCTGCAACATCCTTCACAGGCACTCCCATCTCGTGAGCCATGAATCCAACTATTCCAAAAATAACAAATCCTGACAAGAAACTAGTGGTACAGTTGGCAATGGCAATTGTAATCGCATCTCTGGAAGTAGAAAATATACTTTAGATTTTTATTGTCACTTAATTAAGATCAATTATATGAACTAAATACCTATGGGTAATTTTAACCATGCGCATTTTATAACCTAATTACATTATCACATGAAATTTTACATTATTAGTATGTATCTTGTTGAATTATGATCAAATTGGCAAATTTGGTTCCGAGCATATAATATATTAGATCAATTCTCCCTATTTAATTTAAATTTTGATGCCCTTAAATATAATTTGCTATTAAATTTCTGTCTGTGAAGCAAAATCTTTACACACCTGAGAGCATTGTTGTTGAATTTGTTGTAAGAGGCCAAAGTGATGAGTCCTCCCCAACACGGACCGAGTGAAAAGAAGATTTGCATTGCAGCGTCAGCCCACACCTTGAAACAATAATAACATTTAAACTTAAATCCTTATTTATTGAATATTAGTTATTTCACCATAAATTATCCAATTAAAATCCACTAATATAAAATTCCTTGGGCGCCTCACCCTCGCCTCCAGAAGTTTTGACCAAACAGGTGTAACGTAGAAAATGATGCCGTCAATGTAGCCAGGCAAAGACACGGCTCTGCAGAAGAGAATTATCAGCACCATGTAAGGGAAGAGGGCCGTCACGTACACTGCCTGAAAAGACAACATTTAAATGTAATGAAATCATTCTGGAGAGGAGATAAGGGTCTTTCTTTCATAATATAGAAAATACATTCGATATTTCATTTGTCATTTCTGTAGTACATTGTATATTTTACATCGACGCACTAATGAAAAAAAAACATTCTCAAGAAATTTTTTATACAATTTTGGATATTAATGAAACTGGGTATTCAAGGGTATTTCACATTGAAATTTATTTCTTTTAAAAATTACATTCATTATCCTATAAATTAAATTTTAATATTTATTGAACTTTTTTATCTGAACAATCTTCAAAGTGAATATAAATATTGTGTCTAAATTCGTTCTTTTTTATGTTCTCCGTGCTAGCCGGCCATCCTCCTGAGTTAAAGTGCGTTGTTCTCATCGATTTGGTTTTACTGCGTCTTTCATAGCCTAGAGTAACCTTCCTCTCAGATGATTATTGATTAAGTTTTACCCTATCCTTTGCAATTTCTATATTTGCTAAACTAAATCACTCTGGTATCACAATTCCTTACCTTGCCCATCCCAGAGACTCCTCTGAAGAGAACCAACCCTACCACCGTCCAGGATAAAATGAGACAAAGACTCAAGTGCCACTGCAAGCCTGTTTCCTTGTCATCATGAAAACCTTCTGATATGTCAAGCATGAAATTGCTGAAAAAGAGGCAGTTGATAATTATAGAACGATTTCTGGTAATACTAATAAAGATGATTACATTATTTGCTATTTACCTATATGTTATGAAAATAAATAAATTACTTACTGAAAGTATTCGTCAGCTGGTAGTTTGCTGTCCATGTATGTTTTATTGAGTTTATCCCACTGATCGTTGTTGACTTCATCTTTGAAAAAGCAAGTTCCATTCATCGCCATAATACCATCGTGTAGTGTACAGTTCTTCGTATCAAAACTGGAAAGCAATTGGTAAGTTAAATCTCACATAGATGCAGCCAATAGATTTCTAAATAGCTATCAAACCTTGGTACTAACCGCAGACACGCTTCTGTGTTCCACCAATTTTCACAGTTGCTCCATGGAAGAGTGGTACTGAATGAAGAGAACAAGTAGAAAAAGGCCCAAGCAATTATCACGTTATAATATAGGCCTATAAAGAAGGCAACCATGACCATACTGAGGCCTAAGCCTTGGAAGAGCGGAACCACTTTCCAGATAGTAATCGGTCCTTCCTGACCAAACTGTCCAAGGCACATTTCAAAGAAGAAGAGTGGAAGCCCAACTATTATCAACATAAAGATGTACGGTATCAGAAACACACCTGAAAAAGGGGGTAAGCGTTAGATGACTCATGAATTTAAATCATTATGTTAAATAAAATTATTTTCTTTATTAGTGACTATTTCGACTGAAGATATTGTAGAGGAAGTTTGCAAATTTGGTTTCCTTTACATTATTAATTCATCAATACTTCTATTGAGGTTAACCTAATTAGAATATTTAATTATATCGAAAGACATCAGATATTTCTGACAATTAATCCAATTCAACAGTAAATGAATTTTACCATAAATCATATGCTTAATTTATGAATTGATGAAATTAACAATATTATTTTTGAAATGATTGCAAATTACCTCCTCCATTTCTGTAACATAGATATGGGAATCTCCAAATATTCCCAAGTCCCACTGCAAAAGACAAACAGGACAACAGAAACTCTATTTTGTTATCCCATTCTCCTCTTTTGACGTCAGAGCCAGTGTCTGCATTCACCACTTCTCCGTCAGTCTGGTTTACGGTGATCTTGATATCAGATGCCGCCATAGTCTGCAGCGCACTCTGTCAAATGATATATTGAATTAGAACAGAGTAATTACAGTATAGAAGTATCTTTATATTTTGCTTATAGTAAAATCTTGCCACAGAGATGTGACGGTCATCATTGGGAAAAAAATTATCATAAGAATTGTATAAATCCTACTTAGCTTTATCTTCTTCACAATGTAAGGATATAGTTTATATATGATGGAAATTGTAAATTGCGTTTATTTATCTAACTTCCATATTTGATTTTTGAAAATCATTCATATTAAAAATAATCTTCACATTGAAATGTATGTCCACTGAAAAGTTGAATTCATTGTCCTCTTCATCAAATTTAAGAATTAATCAAACTTTTTACTCTGAGCAATCGTTTGAGAATAAACTGTAGATATTGCGTCTAAGTTGATTCCTTAATGCTTTCCGTGCTTTGCCGGCTCCTTCGTAAGATATAGTGCGTTGTTCCCATCGATTGCGTCTCACTGAGTCTTTCGTAAGCCTAAACTGTCTTTCCTGTCGTAATTATTGATCCAACTACCTAATGTTGAAGGCAAAGCAGCAATGTTATGACGTAGCTAGTAGTTTTTTAATGGAGATTTCAAATAGGTGCAAACGAAAATCAATCCTTTCTATTAGTTTCGAAAAACTCTGTTCTTTGTCAAATCCTTTTTAATCAGCAGCAAAATTCTGTTAATGGAGTTTAGGTTGAAGAATCTGTAATTTTAACTTTTTTTTCATTTTGAAGGTTTTTTTCAGTTCATTTACAATGGTACATACTATTTATAGTTATGCTGACCTTTGCTGTCTACATGAGATTTCTCTCGATCTTTTTATAGGTTTAGTTGAGGCAAACATTTCACCGATCTGTTAAATGAGAACTGCAAGCTCATAAATCGCTTCTGTTGATCAAATCAAATAGTTTATTAAATAGGTTCTGAGGGTGTTAGTGAAATGGAGTTACATTTGGAAAGGTATCTTCTTCAGGTGCATGGGAAAGGAATATATGTATCTCTATAATCATTGCTTATATATTTAAAAACGATAATAACCAAAAATCGAGTTACATCTAAACTAATTAAGTTTTAAAAAATTATTCATAATAAAATTATTTGAACTGTCAATATAACATAAACTGTCATAATGAGTCAATTTTTTACTTCAAATAAAAACACAGTATGGGAAATACTTATAGGCGTTATATAGCAAGTAAATAATCTTGATATTAAAGCTAAGATTAAATAATCTTGATATTAAAGCTAAGATTAAATAATCTTGATATTAAAGCTAAGATTAAATAATCTTGATATTAAAGCTAAGATTAAATAATCTTGATATTAAAGCTAAGATTAAATAATCTTGATATTAAAGCCCTTCATAACTATTGCAATTCAATTTAGATGCAAAAATTGATTGAATCTTATTTTTTAGAGTAATAATATTTATTCTATTTTATTTCCTTCAACGTGATTGTTTAAATCGGTATATATAGATATATATTATTTAGTCATAATTATTTTCAGTACATAAAATGTAAATAAATGGCAATAAGATATAATATTTTTGCTAACTAAATGCACATTAAGTTTAAACATGGATGACAGGTTAGACATGCAATGCCCTGATTTCGATGACACACTACTTACATCCGTGCAGAAAAAAGCATGCGCATTAATTTTAATCTTCACGTCACCGTAACTTTATTAGCGGGAATATGGTTTGGTAGCACAGTTCTCGCTATTAAATAAATGCGCTATTAATATCTCAGTGACGTCAAAGGTATTTATTAGTGAGCAGTCATCTGGCTTCTAATCTTCAGACTAGAAATAATATTTCAAGTTTTACACCTTTTTTATGTGTACTCTAGTTAATTCAAGGCCATCGCTTTATGGTGGAACTATGGGAAGTTATCGTGGGACTATGAGAAGTAATCGTGGGACCATCAGTAGTTATGGTGGGACAATCAATGGTTATGGTGGGACAATCAATGGTTATGGTGGGACAATGGGAGGTTATAGTGAGACTGCCAGATATTATGAGTGGCTCTCACTTCATCTTATCGGGCCCCATAATAACTTTTTCTCTGCACATGCGCAAACTACTTTAATAGATGTAAGTAGGTAGATTCTCTTTGAAGCAAGGTGATGTACGTAAAAACTAATGTGATAATGTTTGTTTTAGTAAGTTGAACATGCATGAGGAGATGAAGTGATATAGAGTCATGTGAAAAAAACTGAATGTGAGGAAGGCAAGCGTACCGAATACTTTGTACCTTCATTTAAAATACTTTTAATTTGAAATAATGAGGGTTTTTTATTTGAAGGAAATTAAAGATAATTTGTTTTCTATATTTTGGTAAAGTACCAATATTTAGTATAAGCAAACCAGTTTGTTATAATTAATATTTATTTGGAGTTCAACATATTTTATGCATATCACCTCATTCAAAAGTTAACACATATTCAAAAATCCTTTCCGTCGAGAGCCAACTCTCCATTTCTTCTCTTTCTGTATCTTGCCAGGATCAATAAAAACCTTTTCCCGATCCTTCACTTTGTTCCTTTAAAGTTATTATGGTTATTTTTTATCTTTCTTATCTCTTTTCAATTTCTATTTTTGTTTCAAGGTTTCAGAGGATCCATAAAGCATTCGAACAAAGGCTTTCGACCACCCACGTGCTTTTAAGAGTATCAAAGTATCGTCTGCAAAACATTTCACAAAAATTTAGCTATATGCCTAGCATTTCATTAACCTCTCTCACTAAAAATGTTTACATACAAGTTATTTGTTATTCTAAATGGTTTCTAACAAAAAAAAAGGCGTAGGTATAGATAGTTCGATATGGGAGATCAATACTCCATAATGGGGTCATACCCCCAACCTCCCTCCATACCTCCCACGGAATATACGTCACCATCTATAGCACAAATGAAGATAATTAGATTATGGATCTGTAACATTGCTTCTCAGTCAATAGCTTTGTGATTCATCTTGATTAATATCGTCATTTGGAAATTTGTTTATTGATTTACATATTTGATTTATTATCTTAATGTGCCTCTAAGTATTTCCTTAATTATTTAGAAAGAAGAAGAATTAGGTACTTTAATATGTTTATTACTTATTATATACTAAAATAATATGAATAACATTGGCCCCTTGCTCCAATGATTAAAATAATAACTTTTATCGAATTTACATTTGTTTCATATAATTGTAAAACCTGACATTAGTTTCTTCTAGTCTGGTAAATTTAAACAATTTCAATGAGTACATCGCATGTCATACCACCAGTAGAAGCAAGCCTTCGTTCTAAAAACAATGCTAGTTCTTTTTATTTAACTTCACTAATAAAGACGTATGTACATATATGAACAATTCCAAATTATGTGATATTCTATTTCAGACTTCCAAGTTTCATTTCTGGTCTAACTATTCTTGTTAGTTACAGATATTGCACCTAATTCCACTAAATTCTTTTATTAGTTAGAGGTGAGGAAGGCCAATGTTCGTGACGGCACTGGGGTTCACCCATCAATCATGCTAAAAGGTCAACCGTGGACTACAGACACACATTTGCCTTCTCTTGCATTCTTCGTAATAATTATAAAAGTCAATTGCGATATTTTCAACTGAAGATTAGAAAAATGCATGCAAGCATTATTGTAAGAAATCATTAGGTAATGCCGTTAATGCCCGCAATATACAATCAGTCGGTTATAGCGACCAAATGGGTTGGAATTCTCTCCCTCACTACAACTGCAAAAGGCTATGTGTATTTCAGCAAATGTAAACAGTAAGGTACACTGTCAGAAATAAACACGGAATCTTGCCAGGTAAACATAGACACTACCGAACCAATAGTTTCTGTCCTAGTTTATAGTTGGTATTCACTATATCTCTAAGCCTTGACCTGCATTGCAATGCTATGCAATCCAACTTTGGAAATGATAACCCGCACAGAAAGTAAAGATGGCACCGGCGAAGATTGAGAGGGGGACCTTACGTAATTATCTACTTTCACATCCCCACTAATTTTCTTTTGATTTAATGCTTAAGATCTTTTTACTCTCCAAATTCATAACAGGAATTATATATAGGAAATATATTCCTAATCCTTGGAACAGGAAGTGAATTAATGTAAATGATATCGACTTTTATCTTATCTTTCCCTGCAATAGATAACAAAAATAAGTTTACGATATCAAAGCGATAAATATACTTCCACAAAATTTATTAACTTATTAAAATATTATACAATGTACAGTAAGTGTATGAAATTAAAAAAAATTATTATCATCCTTTTTTTTAAATAAAGGAATTTTTGATAGTTAAATAATACTTACATTTTTCTTAGCCTTGTTGGTCATTTTGACCTCACGAAATCCTTCCCTCCCTTTATAAGTCTGTAGGTATTTCTTCTAATAATTGAAATAAATTAGAGTTCAAAATATTCCAAATAAACTATGGATTGAAACCTTTAAATTAAGGTCAAACTCTTTATCAAATGTCACTTTAAGTCTTTTCTTTATTTCGAGAAAAATTATACACCTAATTTATATCTGTTAAAACAAATTATGACGCATTAGTAAACATCGGTTCAATAAATAATTAGATCAACGTAAACAGATCAATAGTGCGATAGAGAGGAGCTCTAACACACCCACCACCTCACTCACTGACTGCAGCAGAGACACTAGACTGCTTCCTATTTTCCTCGTTTATATTTAAAATGTTTGGATGCTAAGATTAGCTAATGAGAAAAGGAAATAACTAGAAAGTGACTATCTTACTGCGCACCTTCCTCTTGACTTTGTAGAAATCACTGCTTGCGCATTGCTACCTTCGCAGATTGCAGAAGGTTATTTATGTTTACCAATGTGTCACATGTTATTAGTCGGTAAGGGAATATTGCGTTACCCAGTGAGAAAGTTATGGTGGGGTATTGAGAGGGGATTCTCTTAATCTTCTATGGCCACACCATAATTTTCTCTCTGGGTAGGTAGGGAAATTTCACAGTACTTGGACACTCTCAGAACTCGGAAAGTTAATAAGTCATTAACCATTTTTTATTTAGCTACCTTAACACTCATTTTGTGAGTACTGTGTTCTTCCATACAATATTTTAATTAGTTAATTACCTCATATTTTGAATATTAAATGGGATAAAAAATATTTATCTCCAGATATTTGGCTATTTTTAAATTATTTATTATTTTAAAATAAAGTAACAGAAGAATGCACAATTTATAATAAAGTTTATTTAATTTAATCTGCTAAGGTACATTAAAATATTACAAACTGTGTATGTTTTGCATAAGTTTTGAATATATAAATTTGGAGAGTTTTTGAAAACTATTATTTTATTATTTTAGTCTACGGTTTTTGAGTCAAATATTTCACTAACATTAGTTTGTTTCTAAGCTGATGTGTAATGAATGGTAAATTAATGGGTAAGACCATAACTAATCCCCTCTTAATCTTCTAAGGCCCAACCATAACTAATCCCCTCTCCTTCTTCTATGGCCCCACCATAACTAATCTCCTTTTAATTTTCTAATGTCCCACCACAACTTTCCTCTGAGTATGCCATTCAGTGCCACTGATTTTATTCATAAAAATAGAACTTACCGTATGCCGCCATGTGTTGTTCCCAATAATAGTAATTTGTTGGTGTTTTATTCCTATTATTATGATTCATACTTAGCACTATTTTACTATGCATATATTTTATGTTGCAGGAAGCACGAAAGATGTCATTTCAATTCTCTATTTTAGTCAGCCGGAAATACCTTTAACAATCTGACATTAATTATAGATCTAAATTAGTGTTGCCCAATTCGTCAGAAGTAAGTCAGACTGCAGTTATATTGATATCTATTGATTAATTATATTGTATGAATGTTAATCAATATATTAATGTAATGGTATATAAATACATCAATATATTGATTACATAGTATGCATGTAAATAAATATATTAATTTAATGGTATATAAATACATCAATATTTTGAATATATTGTATGTATGTATGTCAATATATTGATTATATTGAATGTATATAAATCAGTATATTGGTTATATTGAATAACGTACAATACATCAATTTCATGATATTTCAATATGGTTACATTTTACAATGCAAGCGAAGTATTTATAGAACGTAAGAAATAATTTTATTTGTATAACTTGTAAAATTCCCTAAATAGAATTGCGTGTGGTAAGTCCGTTAGTCTAATTGCGCGTCACAGTGCGTGCTTACAGGTAGCAATGGTGATTCATATAGGTATGAAACACGCGATGAGTCATGACTCACGATATGACGTCCCAAAGTTGGATGCGTCATAAATTCATGTAATGACATTATTGAATCAATAAAATTTATTTGACATGCATTAACAGTATTAGGAATTTTTAGGTTGAAATCAAATTATTTCTACGATAAATATTTTAATGCTCTATTATTTACCTGGATATATATAGCAAATAATTATAATTATCAGCAATCACAATATCAGTTTATCAGTAGTAAATTCAACCTTATTCCATTTAAATAGATGTGACGATGATAGTGTAAGTTGCGAATTGTCGAAGAGTTCCATAATTTCGATCATCTAAGCAGTAATATACATGTATGTAATTTAACGTTATTTAACTAGTTATTTCAATCAAAATCAGTTAAATCTTGTACGATCGAAAATATAGAACTGTCCGTTTACTCGTAACTAACCCTAACCCACGTTAGTCTGAATATTATTTAATAAATATGATATAGTTCAATTATAAATCGCAACCGCAAAAAAGTACATGTTACACTAATAAGGAAAGAGGGAAAAACCTCCAAAAGTTATACCTTTTTTGGAAACAGCATTGATTTTATACAAATCAAATTACATCGGAACAATAATATGACATTTGAGGCATTTGCAATTTTACATGTCCAGAAAATTAGTAGTACTTAACGACAAAACAAATGAAGTTAAGCAAGTGGTGCGCGGAAGATTCCACGGAGGAAAATTCCACTGGGAAAATTCCACTGAGGAAAACTCCACTAAACAAAATCCAATATTAAAAAATCAACCAGGAACTTTTTCCAAGGATTTCATTGGAAAAATTGTATGTAGCATTCATTATTTTCTAAAACAATACTGTTCCGTCCATATGTTAGTCCAAAATATATTTTGATAAATTGTTTTAGCTGAGCAGGTGATACTGTTCCAGTAAGTTGATAGATAGGAAACGTTTAATTCATTCAAATAATTATTTATATCTGTTCAATGTTATACTAGTAGAGTGTAGCATAGTTTCTTTAACCAATAAGGCTATGGAAATTTGAACTATATTTGTGTGAAGCATTTTTGTGCAACTTCTATTCTTGCATTATTTTATTTATGTGTTTTTCATGATGTAATTGTACAGGTTTATAATTTAGTTTTTTGCATTCTGCTTGGATATCAAAACGAAAACGGATTAACATTCGTAAAAGATATAGCACATAGCTTACATTTAAAATATAGTTTTTATATAAAAACGAGGCTATTGACTCACGCTTGAAGCGATCAGTGTATAGATTTCAAGACGGAAATTGATATGAAGACTGAGCTGGATTACTATTTCTACAAGATATAGCGTATATCTTACATTAATAAATTATTTTTTTATTGTTGTTACAATATTTAACATATTCAATTTGTAGAATTTGTCAACATCATTACTATATAAACTGATTGTACTCTTTGTGCCCATTGTCCTTTTGTTACAAGCTATCGTCTCGTATAACACATACTTTTATTTGCCCCTACTTAAAACTCAAACTTACATTCAAAATGAAAATTAACTTAACTATAATCAGATTTGCAGAACAAGAGGCTAAATCGAATTACTTTAATAGTTTTTTTGTAAGTAGAATTATCTTAACCTCAAGTGGAAGAAGCTTATCAATGCTTTTTCCTTGGGTGTTGCACAAACAAAATGTACATTAAGAAAATTTAATTAAGAACAGCGGAATGAATATTACAGAAATTTATATAATATGAAGATGATAATTTGAAAGTATTGTTTTAGAAAATATGCAGTACAATTTATAAATTTATTTATATTCAGTGGAATTTTCCCAGTGGAACTTTCCGCAGTGGAGTTTTCCTCAGTGGATTATTCCTCAGTGAAATTTTCCAAGTGGAATCTTCCGCAGTGGAACTTTTCTCAGTGGAATTTTTCTAGAACCAAACAAGTAATGAAGTCATTGTGGGCGGTCGATGGTGAGACTGGTGGGTGGAGCATCGTTGCACTTATGTATTACATATTTTTTATTAGCCGTGTCGCTATCATTTTTGCGTTGTTAATTTCGCGTTTAATAATTTTTAGCATTATGCGTTTTTTATAATAATTCACTCATTTTTTTACTGGCTATTATATGTTTTCGTTTTTGCTTTTGTATTGATTAGTGACTGGTTTCATAATAAAATGTTACAGAGTAATGTTTTAATAAATTAATATTATTTGAAATATAGAATTCAATTCTATGTGTTTTACAGTAAAGTAGTGGAATTTTTCTACATAATTAATGAGTTGCACAAATTTTTATTTTTATTATATTATTATGAATTATTTAAATATATTCATAATTAGAATATTTGTAATTATTTTATAAATTTTTTAATATTACATTTCAATTGATTTCTTCTGAAGAGTTTTTATACTAAATGTTTTGTTATTGGTTTATTTACAATAATTTCATCACAAATTATTACCGCCCAAATTTTGATTGATTTTGACGTAGACTTAAGATAACATTTAAATTGTGATGTTTTTTCTCATAATGAAAGTGCTATTGCTTGCAGTGAAGTGTCATTTTACGTGAAATATCTTTAGAGAATACAAAGCATTAAACTAAACATAAAATAATCTTTAGGATTCAATATAATTTATAAAATCAATACAATTATTTCTTTCACTTTTGCGCTAATATCTTTACATGTTTTCACTACCAATTCTACACCGAATATATTAACTATATAAGAGTTTCTAAAGAAAAAAAAGGAAAATCCTTTATTCTTTATACTTTAACAAACTAGGAACAAAGAGTTAAGTTTGATTGTCTCTTGAAATCAGACTATAGGTTTTTTTAACTAAATTGTTGTTCATCCTTGGTATGTAAATGTTATTGTTTCAGTCAGTGTCAGTTATCCTTAGTAACGGTAGTAAACGTAAAAAATATCGTGGTGATCATTCAATTTGCCCAAGTTTTTAAACTGATATTTAAAATAAAAATATTGAGGCAAATTTTCCGTGCGGAAAAAATTCCATTCGATGATGTTAAATCAGAGAAAAGAGTCACTGTGATGATGTACTATCAGAGAAAAGAGTCACTGTGATGATGTACTATCAGAGAAAAGAGTCACTGTGATGATGTACTATCAGAGAAAAGAGTCACTGTGATGATGTACTATCAGAGAAAAGAGTCACTGTGATGATGTACTATCAGAGAAAAGAGTCACTGTGATGATGTACTATCAGAGAAAAGAGTCACTGTGATGATGTACTATCAGAGAAAAGAGTCACTGTGATGATGCACTATCAGAGAAAAGAGTCACTGTGATGATGTACTATCAGAGAAAAGAGTCACTGTGATGATGCACTATCAGAGAAAACAGTCACTGTGATGATGTACTATCAGAGAAAAGAGTCACTGTGATGATGCACTATCAGAGAAAAGAGTCACTGTGATGATGTACTATCAGAGAAAAGATTCACTGTGATGATGTACTATCAGAGAAAAGAGTCACTGTGATGATGTACTATCAGAGAAAAGAGTCACTGTGATGATGTACTATCAGAGAAAAGTCACTGTGATGATGTACTATCAGAGAAAAGAGTCACTGTGATGATGTACTATCAGAGAAAAGAGTCACTGTGATGATGTACTATCAGAGAAAAGAGTCACTGTGATGATGTACTATCAGAGAAAAGAGT
>CANNZV010004153.1:0-46465 GCA_947561585.1 Caprella mutica
ATTAGTTTTCTAATAGTAATAGTTTAACTATTAGTTTCTAATAGTAATAGTTAACTATTAGTTTCTAATAGTAATAGTTAACTATTAGTTTCTATAGTAATAGTTAACTAGTTTCTAATATTAATAGTTAACTATTAGTTTCTAATAGTAATAGTTAACTATTAGTTTCTAATAGTAATAGTTAACTATTAGTTTCTAATAGTAATAGTTAACTATTAGTTTCTAATAGTAATAGTTAACTATTAGTTTCTAATAGTAATAGTTAACTATTAGTTTCTAATAGTAATAGTTAACTATTAGTTTCTAATAGTAATAGTTAACTATTAGTTTCTAATAGTAATAGTTAACTATTAGTTTCTAATAGTAATAGTTAACTATTAGTTTCTAATAGTAATAGTTAACTATTAGTTTTCTAATAGTAATAGTTAACTATTAGTTTCTAATAGTAATAGTTAACTATTAGTTTCTAATAGTATAGTTAACTAGTTAAGTAATAGTTTCTAATAGTAATAGTTAACTATTAGTTTCTAATAGTAATAGTTAACTATTAGTTTCTAATAGAATAGTTAACTATTAGTTTCTAATAGTAATAGTTAACTATAGTTTCTAATAGTAATAGTTAACTATTAGTTTCTAATAGTAATAGTTAGCTATTAGTTTCTAATAGTAATAGTTAACTATTAGTTTCTAATAGTAATAGTTAACTATTAGTTTCTAATAGTAATAGTTAACTATTAGTTTCTAATAGTAATAGTTAACTATTAGTTTCTAATAGTAATAGTTAACTATTAGTTTCTAATAGTAATAGTTAACTATTAGTTTCTAAAAGTAATAGTTAACTATTAGTTTCTAATAGTTATAGTTAACTATTAGTTTCTAATAGTAATAGTTAACTATTAGTTTCTAATAGTAATAGTTAACTATTAGTTTCTAATAGTAATAGTTAACTATTAGTTCTAATAGTAATAGTTAACTATTAGTTTCTAATAGTAATAGTTAACTATTAGTTTCTAATAGTAATAGTTAACTATTAGTTTCTAATAGTAATAGTTAACTATTAGTTTCTAATAGTAATAGTTAATTATTAGTTTCTAATAGTAATAGTTAACTATTAGTTTCTAATAGTAATAGTTAACTATTAGCAATAATAAGGTCACTATATATAAAAAGTAATAGTTTTTATATCTAATTAACTATTAAATTTGAATGTAGTTAAATTAAACTACAATAACAATGATCACTATAATGAAATTCTGTATAGTGAATATAAAGTCCTGATTAGGGATGTAGCCTCTATATTGAACAAATTTTGTTAGTCTGCCATGAATGGACATCAGTCTTAGAAAACTAATCGCCATTTGTTGGAAATTTGTTCACTAGAGAGGCTACTTCCTTACTCAGGATTTCATTATATAGCAGTTCTACTGTACAAGAATTACATTATAACAAATACTATGTAATTCGATTTGAAATGAGGAAATTAAACATATGCTTACTCTTGTACTTTATTTATATCAACATTTAGAAGTGATGACAGTAAAATTGACAGTAAACATGGAGAAAATATAAAATCAAATATAAACATGAAATGGTACAAATCAAAAAATGTACATACAAACATATAAAAAAATAATAAAATATGAAACAAATTACTTAGAGAATGATATCACAAGTAATTTGTGAAAATATATTATATGAATAAAAGCTATTTCATAGTTATTATATAACAAATATTAATAATTCATTTAGCTATTAAATATTAATATAATTAGCAATTAAATATTATTTCAATATAGCTTCTTATTTATGATACTTGCATCTGATCATGATAATAAACATATAATAGAAAAATAAACGGGCTTTCCTGCCAAAAAAATATGTATATTATAATTCATATTATTTAAAATTTCCATGGTTTTATTTGGCGAAAAGTAGTTAATAAAATTTAAATATCATAAATGCACAGTTTAAAATATATTGAAATATAATTTTCAATGTTTTTTATTTGTATTTAAAAAGTGAAAATCTAAATGCAAAGAGTTTTTAACGATCTTTTAATCCATCTTCTACATCTTCAGTTTTTCAAGCAGTGAGATCTTGGTCCAAGGACATAGAAGCAGTACTTTCGGACCTTCCACCAGTACCCCGGGGGTCTAAGCGGGGGAGTATCCTAACATTTGGTATCCCCTTGTAGTGCTTGTATCCAAAGTATCCCACCACGGTTAGAAGCATGGTGGATAACAGCATCCCTATGGCTAGACCTGCCATGTCACCTGTAAAAAAAACAAGTAAAAATAAATAAATGAAAATCGCCTAAAATATAATCTTCTGCAACATGGGAGAGTAAATTTATTCATGGATAATAGATAGAAATAAACTTTATTAATAATAAAAAACATTATTGAAACCAAATTTGTTCAAGCTTTTAGAGATAATATTTCGTTATAAAAAATGTACTTGTACAAAATTTGAAAAAAATATCAATATTCATCTTACATTTTATGTAGTAGAGACAAAAAACTTTGTTTCTATAATTTTTACATTTAACGGCCCATTTTTTTATATTTATGAGCTTTCCATATGTACTAAAAATGAATACAAAAATAATTCGGATACATAAATAATACCAAAGCTGAAGTGGAGAATTCGATTCCAAGATCTAAAATACTAGAGAGTTAAAACTGAAAAAAATAACAATCCCCTTCATATTTTTTAATATTTATAATAATAGTCTACTTGATAGTTTAGAATCTAATTAACTAGTGGAACATCTCAGTACTCGGAAAGTGGGGCGTTGGTATATGTCATGCCTCAATATCTGTATATTATTCGGAATATCTCAATATACATAATCTCAACGTTTCGAAGGGCTTTTCTTTCTTTTTCTGAAATAGAATCCTATAGTAAGGAAAAACCCTCCACATTGAGATTAGAATTACGCCCCTCTTGAAATTAAGGAAATCCCGTTGGGTATAAATCTTTTCAGTCCTTTTTTTAAATCAATGTTAAATTTATAATTACTTCATTTACTTTTGACTGTTCTCACCTGAAGTGTACTGCCTGTTACTGCTGATGTAGTACTCATCACCCTGCCTGTCCACCTCTACCATTGAGTCTGGCTCAGCATAAAGCTCAGCAAAAACTGGCTGGGGAAATGAAGCAACACTCAGTTACCGGATATGTTAAAGTTACCGGATAGGTTAAAGTTACCGGATATGTTAAAGTTACCGGATATGTTAAAGTTACCGGATATGTTAAAGTTATTGGATATGTTAAAATTGCCGGATATGTTAAAGTTACCGGATATGTTAAAGTTATCGGCTATGTTTAAGTTACCGGATATGTTAAAGTTATCGGACATGTTAAAGTTATCGGATATGTTAAAGTTATCGGATATGTTAAAATTGCCGGATATGTTAAAGTTACCGCATATGTTAAAGTAACCGGATATGTTAAAGTTACTGGATATGTTAAAGTTACCGGATATGTTAAAGTTACCGGATATGTTAAAGTTACCGGATATATTAAAGTTACCGGATATGTTAAAGTTACTGGATATGTTAAAGTTATCAGATATGTTTATGTTACCGGATATGTTAAAGTTACTGGATATGTTAAAGTTACCGGATATGTTAAAGTTACCGGATATATTAAAGTTACCGGATATGTTAAAGTTGCTGGATATGTTAAAGTTACCGGATATGTTAAAGTTATCGGATATGTTAAAGTTACCGAATATGTTAAAGTTACCGGATATGTTAAAGTTACTGGATATGTTAAAGTTGCTGGATATGTTAAAGTTACCGGATATGTTAAAGTTATCGGATATGTTAAAGTTACCGGATATATTAAAGCTACCGGATATGTTAAAGTTACTGGATATGTTAAAGTTATCGGATATGTTAAAGTTATCGGATATGTTAAAGTTATCGGCTATGTTAAAGTTACCGGATATGTTAAAGTTATCGGCTATGTTAAAGTTACCGGATATGTTAAAGTTATCGGCTATGTTAAAGTTACCGGATATGTTAAAGTTATCGGCTATGTTAAAGTTACCGGATATGTTAAAGTTATCGGATATGTTAAAGTTACCGTATTTGTCAAAGTTATCGGATATGTTAAAGTTACCGTATTTGTTAAAGTTATCGGATATGTTAAAGTTACCGGATTAAAGTTACTAGATATTAGATATGTTAAAGTTATCGGATATGTTAAAGTTACAGGATATGTTAAAATCACTCAATATGTTACAGTTATCAAATATGTTATAATTACCGGATATGTTAAAGCTACCGGATATAAAGTTACTAGATATGTGAAGTTACCGGATATGTTAAAGTTACCGGTTAATTTCAAGTTACCGGATATGTTAAGGTACCGGATATATGTCAAGTTACTGGATATGTCAAAATTAACGGAAATGGTAAAGTTACTCAATATGTTAAAGTTACCGGATATTATGTTAAAATACTAATAAACTAAAATTGGTTTTGATAAACGACCATTTAAATTTTTTTATTTGGGTTGCTCTCTCGATCACAGCTTAATTATTATTAACCCAGCCTATATCTGAAATATCTAAAGGGTACATAATTATACATATGATGCAATAGAACATTACAGAGACATTTATAGTAGTGCCTAGTCTAACTGTGAATTTACATATGTACTAGAAACTCGTTGTACAATATTTCTTTTCTAAATAATCTATTGTTAGTTACTGATCAATTCTCAAATAATACTGCTTTAATAGAAAAAAATGTGAAATTCGTTCTTTTTTCACAAAGAATTTCACTTGTAAAAATCTAAAGTTTTTCTTCCAAAGAATCCGGTTCTGTTGCTACGAAACACAAAAGTAACATGTAAATAATTCCATTCTTTTCTCAGTACAATATTTTCTTTCTTTGAAAACGTATCCTGAAATGTATTTATTCCAGGTCGCAATCTTACTTTCAAAGCCCTCACACTGAAAATAAACAAATAAAATACTCCTAAGAGGTTATATTCCGTAAATTTCTCGATGATATTTGAGCTTGAGAATCGAAGAATTTCCGAGAAATCAGGAACAGTTCTTCCTGTCCGAACAGATTTATTTGCTCAGATCGCTATTGCTCTCAAATAGAAAAGTGGCACCGAGTGAATATATCGAATTTTCTGAAAAGAGCACCCATAGAGAGCAACGCGAAAATGGAAGGTAGATTTCAATTTGGAAAATAATATATATCACAGCTGTAGATCTTAGTCTAATTTCAAAAAAGATGTTCAATTTAAACACTATTTCAACTACACAATTTATTTCTTACTTCAGGATTCCCTTCTTCTTGACCGATTTCGATAATGATGACGAATTTCCCTTCGTCCACTTCCTTCCGAATGAGTCGGATGGCCTCGTCCAGGTCTTTCTCCAGGGCGGCTGTCTCCGAGTTTCCGTCAATTCCGGACAGAGGCAATAAGCTGAAGAGCAAACGATCCTGTGCGACTTCGAACTGAAATGAGTACCAATGGAAAATATAGATATTTAGTCTATTTATGACTTGTTGTGATGTTTCGGGAAATGAACTTGGGAAATGACTGAGTGGGAGTTCTTTTATTGATGATGTTGTTGCTGTTTTACAATATAACTTATTTCTATAGCATCTGTCATAATTGAGATTTTATATAAAGAGGATACAACTGAAAAATACTTTCAGATGTTTCAATTGAAATTCAAAAATCATCCAATTCAAATAGACACAACCGATAAATTCTTACCGCAAGCCTGTTAACTCGGAGGGATGATATTTGTCCCGTGATAGCCAGGTTCCCCTGAGCTGAGTACAAGAGTTGGTCCAATTGTCCCTGCACGATGTCCAAGGAGTTCTCCGGAAGATCCAGGATGAAGTGTTTGGCTTTGGTGTAACATTTGGAGACATCCAGAGCATGTGTCATTGGGTGAGAATCGTCATAGTCCCGAATATTGAACAGGATGTGAGGAAATTGTTGTTGCTATAACGATAAGGTAAAAGGTGCACGGCTACATTTGATATTGTAAATTCGTATTCTAGTCAATATTAATTTTAACTTAAATTAATATTACACAGCGTTTCTTTGTCAAATGCAAGAATTTTTCAAATGGAAAAATAGCATCATTTTTAATTAAAAGAACTTTTTTTTTGTTTGGTATAAATAGAAGCATGCAAAATATACGTATGATTTTTATAATTATATCTAAGTAGGTGAAATTCATTTCATCTGTAAATATTTAAAAAAAAAATTATTTCTCGTATCAGATTTTACATTAAATTTAAATTTTTAAATAAATTTAAGTTTTTCCTGATATTTTTTGCATAATTGCTAGGAATTCTTTTGTAATAATCATAATACACAAATATTCTACTTACGTGATTCCTGAATTTCTCAATGGTCACAAGATGACTGGGGACAATTTCAACCTTAGATTTCCCATTCGATGTATCTTCTTTGTAAGACTGGAATCATATTAAACATCTTTGGTCAAAATTATGATAATAGAGTGTACCTAAACAAATTAATCACATGTAATTTTATAATCTTTTTCATTAGGGAGAACATTCTCATATAAATGTATCTCACAAAATTTCGTGTGTATCGTTATTTCAATTCTGACCTTTACTTTATACAATTATTATACCGGGCATCAAAAATATATGAATTGCAACCTATTTAAATTGGTATCTCAGGCGATACAGTTTCAATTCAGCTAACCATGGAATAATGGTAAATGTATGTATCATTGAAGATTGAATTCGGTCTCCTTTTGGTTCCAATCCAAGTCTCAGTCTCCAAGCCACGGTCCCAATGCTGTAACAAGAAAAACAGGTGGAATTATGCATGAGGCATCGAATTGAAACCGGAATTTCTTCATTTAGAATGAATATATTTGGGAAATCTACATCAGCAGCTTATTTGCCTCTCTGACGAATATTCCAAATGAATTTATTCGACACTTGGCCAAAAAAGGGAGATGAAAAGTCCTTTTCTAGCGAAGTAACGTTGTGTCAACTGTAAAACACAAGGAATATATTATTCATGAGATGCAGACTCAAAACATAAAACTCTAAAAAGTTTTCATCTTCAACTCTGTCGGTATGAGCGACTTATTATTTTAAATTATAAAGCATTACACAGTCAGACCAAATGAGTTACAATTTAAAACATTAATTAATTATCACTCTTCAAATAAACTCAATATATAAATAAGAAGAGAAAAAACAGATTAACAGATGAAACCACTGTTATGAAACTATTGTTATGAAACCACTGTTATGTAACCACTGTTATGTAACCACTGTTATGAAACCACTGTTATGTAACTATTGTTATGAAACCACTGTTATGTAACCACTGTTATGTAACCACTGTTATGTAACCACTGTTATGTAACCACTGTTATGTAACCACTGTTATGCAACCACTGTTATGAAACAACTGCTAAGTAACCATTGTTATGAAACAACTGAAAAGCCACCAGTTTCTCGGTTACATATTTGTTAGTTTTTGTCCAAAATGAAATCAATAAATAACAATACAATTAAGCAAGATTATGTTACTTACTGTTACTATAATGCTATTTGTAACCTTACTTACTGTTATTATAACGCTATTTGTAACGTTACTTACTTTTATTATAATGCTATTTGTAACCTTACTTACTGTTACTATAATGCTATTTGTAACCTTACTTACTGTTACTATAATGCTATTTGTAACCTTACTTACTGTTACTATAATGCTATTTGTAACCTTACTTACTGTTACTATAATGCTATTTGTAACGTTACTTACTTTTATTATAATGCTATTTGTAACCTTACTTACTGTTACTATAATGCTATTTGTAACCTTACTTACTGTTACTATAATGCTATTTGTAACCTTACTTACTGTTACTATAATGCTATTTGTAACCTTACTTACTGTTATTATAACGCTATTTGTAACGTTACTTACTTTTATTATAATGCTATTTGTAACCTTACTTACTGTTATTATAATGCTATTTGTAACGTTACTTACTTTTATTATAATGCTATTTGTAACCTTACTTACTGTTATTATAACGCTATTTGTAACGTTACTTACTTTTATTATAATGCTATTTGTAACGTTACTTACTTTTATTATAATGCTATTTGTAACCTTACTTACTGTTATTATAATGCGATTACAAGTAAATTATAGTTCACTCACATATCCATTGTACTGCAGGGGCTCATCCATGTTCTCGAAGACACTGGGGTTCTGCATGCTGATAGAGCCGTCTTCATTGACTACACTGTCAGTGGAGTAGTTAGACAGTGTCGTCATGTTGCAGTGGTCCAGGTGAGGGTAGTAGAAGTATGAAACACCTGAAAAATATGCGAACTATATAGAATGAGGTATGAGACATGCAGTGTCTAGTATATCTGCTATGGATGATATCTTTGGCTTCTAATTGTAAATCTATTTTCCAGGATAAAGCCAAATGCATAATGGTGAATAAAAGCATAAAAAAGAATAGAAGCTCCTTACATAAGGATTATTAATACATTGACCGCGATGTGTACCATATATGGTACACGCATCAAAAATATATAGAGCTTAAATTAGATGTACATCAGTTTATATTAGAAATTTTAAGGAATGGTGTACCTTGACAAGAAGGTTAATAACTGAAATGAATATAGATCGTGAAAAATATATGTTTATTTATTACTATAATCGGAATTAATGTAATACTTGTTTAAACCTATCGCCAGTAAAGCAAACATGCTGGATCAGCAATCGTGGTCATCGTGTTAATCATTTACCATATTCAAAATATTTAATTGGTATGAATTGATAATATGCTCATTCAGATTGAAAAAATTGGCATAATTAATAAGTAATTAATAATAATTTATTAATAATTATAATTATACCTTACCTTGGTTGAAGTCGTCAATCTTGCGAATGGTTTGAAGGTATCGATACTCGTTGGGTTCCCGAATGTAGGGTTTAAATTCCACCATAGTTATTTTTTTCTGCCAGTCGTACAATTCCTAGAAATTAAATTCAGGTTATAATTGATGATGGATGCTAAATGAAAATGATGATGCATTTGTTTAAATGCTTTCTCACTTTCCTGTATCCAGTAATGCCCAAATTTGAACAATAATAAAATGACGAAGTTTAAAATATAATTCAATAAAAGGGGTTAACAAATCGTTCTAATTAAACATGAGAGAATTGTATTGACTATATATATCATATATGTATATCACCTTCTAAGAATTGGTAATAGTCAATTTGATATTTAATTGAAGTTTCTTCCCATTCACCTTCTGAGTGTTAGCAACCCTGTAGTTTTTCTTTTCATCTATTGTTACATCAAAGTAGTCCAAGCCTAAAATAACTTCTGCTGTGTAAGAGAAAACTCTTGGGGCCTCTGGAGGGTTAACTGTAGACACACGATTGTGACAAAACACATCGTTTGGTGGCTGGCGTGAGGAAAATTAACATTTCAATGCTAAGAAAAGGTGGATCGATTGATTATATGGTAGCCAGTTATAATTTAGAAATTCTGAATCTTCAATGTAATTTCATGTTTACCATATTGAACCTCAACAAATACTCCAATCTCATTATATTTTATTAATTTGTTTCATTTAAATTGATCCTCTTTATTCTTTCAGGTAATATAATTTGGTTAACTCACGCTCAAGGCAACTGGATCAGGTTTCAAATCAGGGTAGAATTCAAAGAAATCAAATCGGTTGTTCATTGCTCTGGAAACAATTCCTGTCACAGGCCCAGTTGAAGTGATTTCAATAGCAACAGGCACTGACTCGTTCTCTTCGTTCATAGTCCAGTCACTGCCTAGAATTAGATCCAGTAATGGTCATACAATAAATGATTTTTATCTAATAAAAAAATAGATCACTTCAGCATCCTCACCACTCCATAAGTAAACTATGTACACTTTGTGTTCTCCATCGGATTCGATGCAAGTCTCAAACTTCTCGCACACCATATTCCTGCAAGTTGTTGGCCCTGTGTATTCAGCACCAAATCTTTGGGCCCATTGCAGCATTCCAACAGCTCCAAGAACGTCATCGTCATCTTTGTTTGGATTCTTGAAACCAAAATGGCGCTCTAAGAACTGTCCTGTCTGAAACTCACTCAAACTCTTACATCTCTTAGCTGAAATGAAAGATTATATTCATGTGAGATACATTGGACTAGAATGATAATATTTATGACCTAATAACATATAAATAATCATAGGTATATTTCTGCCAGATTATAATTTATGAATGATATTTGATTTTTGTATGAAAATGGTCCGATATGGGTATAGATTACATTGGAGTTTATTCAAAATGTGACACCAAACAATTTGTTATAGTATACCGTTACCAGAAGCTTCCACAATTTGAAATACTAATTTGATAAGATATATTATACACTAACCTTGATCACAAGATGGGTCGCCTGTTTCACTGCAAGTACTAGTACCGTATATTGATATGTACTCCTTATTCATCCTATCGTAGTGCAAACTATCGGTACTGATGTAGAACCTGTTTTCTCCAATGGCTGCTGGAGTCTCAGCTATTTGAAATTTAAAATAAAAAATTGTTTTCTTAAAATTAAACAAGAATACATTACTGTTATGTAATCTCAAGCTGAAAACACGAAAGATTTTTTTTTCACCAGACTTTTTACTAATCTCCTCTTACTTTTTCTACGAGACTTTTGAGTCTTATAGGAAAATACTATATAATTAAAATGAATTATAATTATATCATGTTTTTTTATATGACTCAAAAGTCTCGTGGAAAAAGTAGGAGGAGCTTAACTAAAAGTCTGGTGAAAAGACTTTAAGAACCCTGTGTGTGTTCGGCCCTTCAAATTTACTAATGTACCCAGTCTGTATTCCAAGACTCCTTTCTTGGTAGTCGCATCGTACATCTCCTTTCCAACACGCACGTTCTTGTAGCCCCTTTCATCGGACGCGACCTCGATGTCAGTGATGAAAGAACCCGTCAACGTCGGCATTTCCGTAGCGGACACTGGACAAGTGAACAGACATAAACATTAAAACGAACGTTATGACTATAATTAAGTACGAGAAAGAAGGACAAAATATTGGATGGTGTAGTAAACCAATGACTTCATGTTGCAATAATAGCTACTACAGAAGGAATATCATGATTATTTGATCGAGTTCTAGATAAATTCTCCCGCGGAAAATCCCACCACGAAAAGTTTCACTAGGAAAGTTCCACCGCTGGTAAGTTCCACCACGGAATATTCCACCGCCGGAAAATTCCACCGAGGAAGATTCCACCGCATAATACTGGATTTCATTTACAAAAGGTATAAAATTTAATAAAACTGATTCAAAGAAAAATGTGTTTTTGGTGGTAACCGAACAACATTTTATTAGTTAAAACGGGAAGAAATTATAAGAATACGTTGTGTTAAGTGAAAGCCTAAAAGATAAGCTAAGGAGAACATACGAAATAGTAAACAGATCGATCTGTCTTTTAAATATGAATCAATTCAATTTATGAAATATTTAAATAGTGTAAATTAAACAATAAAGTTCCACTGCCCCAGTGACCAACAATTAAGATTCCGTTTGATTATCCTTTAAACATATGTATATATATGATGAAACTGAAATTAAGGATTCTATTTTGTTTGTAATATATATTTTATTTTGTATATATTATCTATCACTCTAATTTTTAAATGTACCAATACATATTTCAATTTAAATCAGAGAGGTTAAAATATGGAATTAAAAAAAATATTGACACATATATTTTAATATAAAAAAGAAAAATTACCACGATGAAAATTTCTGAAACTGTATAATAATCTCTATTGAAACTATTACAAAATAAAGTTTAAATATAATGCGTTTCAACTAAATTTTGAACATATGGTTAGGCAAGAAAATTGCGGTACAATAATTAATAAATGACACACAAATAAAAATCATAACTTCAATTATAAAACGTATAGAGTTTCTTTTGATATGCAACATCTTAATATAAATTCGGTTCTGCAGGTCTCTGATTTAAATTGACTAAAGAAATAGACACTAAAAACATGCTTGTCATATTGCTGCTTAATATTAACCTTTTCAATAATGAAACCTGAAAAGTTTTATTTTGTATCAAACATCAGGATCTGAACTTAGTATTTCTGTTGATAGTTTCAAAAAGTTCAATTTATCAGTGTTGCCACAGGTTGGTGTTCCAATACCAGCGTCATATTCTGTCACGATTAACTAGTTAAATATTTAATGGCTATATGATGGCCGGATTATCAATTGTTTTATATTTAGAAGGAACATTTGTTCATTTATAATTTTATAATTATCAATTACCTTGACTTAGAAATACATTTTAAAATAAATTGTTTATTAATACTATTCATTTGTATATTTTTTTCAAAATGCTGGAATCTTCCACGGTGAAATTTTCCACATCTGGCATTTAATGCCGGTGAAGTCTTCCTGGTGGAACTTTCCGCGGGGGAATTTACCGGCCATGATTTGATCGATCCAAAGGGAAAATTATGGTGGGGCCACAGAAGATTAACTTCTATTGCTCTCCCCCCCCCCCACCCCCCCCCCCCCCCACAACTTTCTTATTTGGTATTTAATGCTACATAATACAGTGATTATGTTACACTATAAGTTACGACAGTTGATACCTTTTAATAAAAAAAAAGATAATAAGAATTTCAATGAGGATGGGTACTATAGTTGAATTACAGTATACTTTCAATATCTATAATATAAACGCAACTTCAATTAGAAATAATAATGGTAAATAAAAAATTTTAAACGAATTAAGAGTATATTGAGGTTAATTACAGCTTATATGAAAAATAAATTGTTATAACTAGATATTCAATCAAATACATAAAGTTCCACCTAAAAAACTTTTTGAAATATTATTTATAAAATTAAATCAAAATTTGGCTCTAAATGAACATTCTACCTGTAAGAAGAACTACAGGTACACTAGAACTCCTCTATGGTGGACTCCTCTATAGTGGATTCCTCTATAGTGGACTCCTCTATAGTGGACTCCTCTATAGTGGATTCCTCTATAGTGAATCTACACTGTACAGTTCTGCGTAAAATTTTCTTTAGTCAGCCATAAAAAGGCCATTGGATTTCTAAAACCGATGCTATCCATGGCAGACTAAAGAAAATTGTTCACTATACGGAATAGTTCGTTGACTCAGGACTCTTCATTCACTATACAGGAGCCCCACTAAATAGAAGAGTTCTATACTGTATACTTAACTCACTCTTCACATTTGTGGTGTCGCAGAGTTTAAGTTTTCCATCCTTTAGGGCTCTTCTTTTCTTGTCTATTTCTTCACCTCCAATTAGTACAGTAAGAAATAATGGTAAAATAATGCGAGATAAATACATCTCGTACCAGTGTCTGATCTGCAGAATTATATTATATTATATTCAAGTTAATTAACAATCAAGTTAATTTCAATGCCTGAATTGTAATATTTAGATTTTTATCTTGGGAACATTATTTAGAATACATAGGCAGGTTCCGCTTTTTATAAAAATTTGTAATAATTGCGAGGCATACTCGAAGTTATTATATTATTGTACCTCCTTAAACATTTCAATTTCTGTGAGTTAGAATATAAGAAAATCGTTTTGAGGGCTCGACTTAGCGGAAACAACTGATAAAATCAAGACTACCAATTTATATGGAAGTTAAATAATGATAATTATTATTATTTTTCTTACCTACCTGTCCGAAAATATGAGACCATCCGATAACTCGTAATTTACCCTACTGCCAAAAGTATTTTACAGTGCACAAAATTACTGTTTGTTCAATGTAGCACACTTATGTAAATCAAAGTATCAAATTAATTATACTGAGTGAGAGTTCGCTCATTTATTTTAATTTAATTTTCATTCGCTACCTTTAGCTTTCATCAAAGAGCTTTCATCAGCTAATTCTGCCAAAAAGTGCTAAATATACGCTAAGTCCAGCCCTCAAAACCATTTTCTTTTATTCTAACTAATAGAAAATGAAAGGAATTACAAATATATAACATAATCGAGTCAAGTCTCGCTCTTATTACCTTTTATAATAAGAATGATTTCGTTAATAATGGCGGAGCCTGTATGTTCTGTATAATTTCCTAGATAATAATAAAAGTTTTACATTGTTGCTATATATACGTAGACAAGTAAAAATCAATATCTGCAATACAGGATGTATCATCGAGTGTTACACATTCAAAACTTTAAGATCTTCCTTATCATGGGATCAATTTGTATTCGTTCTGTTTTCAGATCATTCTCAAGACTTAGAATTATATTTGTTCAAAGATAATTTATAAGAGTAATGGAACTTGCTGAATAAATGTAATTGACAAAATTTTGCATTCACACAATTTCCTTTCTACCTTCGCAAATTGCAGAAAGTTATGTTTTAGTCGGCATATAATGATATATCTTATATTTGTAATCTTGTTATTTTCATAACTCAAAAAGAATTGCACCAAATTGCTTGAAATTTGGTGGGACGATTGGTCAATGTTCAGGAACCATTTGGTTAGATTTTGGGAGCAATCAGCTTATAGGTCAAGGTCAAGATCATTTATAACTCAATAACTCAAAAATTATTCTACCAAATTGTCTGAAATTTGGTGGTACAATTGGTCAATGTCCAGGAACAAGCTCCTTAGATATTGATTGCGTACGGGTCAAAAGTCAAGCTCATTTATAACTCAAGGATCATTGAATGGTCAAGGTCATTTATAAGCGGGGTGAGGTATGCGCTCTACGAGTGACCGTTATCTAGTTTTCTAATGAAGTACATTTCCATATGCACGATAGAGTAGACACTCACAGTTGTTGTTACTGGTGCACTACTAACACTCACTGGACAGCAGAGAAGAAACTTCATTCACCTGAACAACCCTGTGGGTAACCATATGAGATGGGTTAAAATCGGCACCGTTTTCATTGCTACAAATGCTATTGGTGATAATTATCTCAATATTCTCCAGTCTGATTTTTCAGAAAAAAAATCTTTAAGGAAAATGGAGCCACACTTCATTGGTGAAGAACTGTCACACAGTGGCTGAGTGAAAAGTTTCCAAACAGGTGAATTGGCAGGGGTTCAGATGGCAAAATGAACATTAAGTGGTCGACAAGATCACTTGATCTTACACCTCGTTTATTCTATTTATCTTAATTCATCATGAGTAAAGTTTAATTTACTCAACCCAAGAATATCAATGAGTTGAAGAACAAATCCGTCAATCATTTGCAAGAGTAACATTGGAGAAACGTTGCATAAAACTGTGTCTAGAGCCTTCTATATTCAGTCATCCAAACAATGGCTACCAAAATGAAATACATATAATGTATATCAAGTAAAATATATACCAAAATAATAATATTTGGAAGTCTCTAGGTGGTTTCAAAACCCATCGGATTGAACTCGAACCATTATGAAGGATTATTAAAATTTAAAATGTGGAACACGATAATATACACCCTTTATAATATATAGCTTGAAGTAATTAAATTTGTATCTTAGCATCATCATTTTATTCATGTTAAATTTATTGAATACACTTCAAAAGGCACCATATTTTATCAATTTCCATGCAATACTACAACTGAACTGAATCATTTCTCGGTGCTAAATAGGGAGGTAGAAGTTGCTATCAGTGATTAATAATTTTTATCACTAACAATGGGCATAGGTAGTCTAATCTACCTAAATGGGATTAGGTTCTAGGTTACTAGTTTGGCAATATAGTGCTAGAGTGACTGGTGGACTTGCCTAGTGAAAACTAGTGTCCTGTTCCGAAATTATATTGAACTGTATTACATAATTTATTCATTTAGACCAAAACTATGTTATTAATAACTAAAAAATTATTCATTTCAAATCTGTTGCTTGCAATAATATCCATGAATTACACTCAAACATGAAATACTACAGAACTATTTTTACACTTTCAGAGTTATTGTATATAATAAATATGGTTGGTTTAAAAATGATGAGCATTTTTTTCGTCATTTGCTTACTCGTTCACGGGTCAAGAGCAACGTTCACTGGAGCCGTGAAAGAAGCAGTATGCTCACCACAAGATATTACAGATTCCAGTAAGTATACTTCGGTTAATGCTTTTATATTCAATAAAGTTAGATGTACAAGAATGAATCCAGAAATATTTTGAAACAAAAAATATGTACATAAATTCAGTAAATTTGAGATTTAAATATTTTTGAATTTATGTAATGTTTCTAGAGAATTTAAAACTCAGATTATATAAAATTATAACAAACTATAGTATAGAACAATAATGTGATTTGTAACCAATTATCTATTTTTCCATATCATTTTAGGTGATATACTGTTGCTACATACAGTGTGTCTACCATTCATCATTCTACGTGAATATGCGTAATAAATTGGTACCAAAAATATAGATAAGTAGGTTAATTAACAAATTATACGTAGTAATTATATTAAATAGTAGAGGGTACATTTTAAGTTGACACACTGTATATGGGAGCTTATTTGAAATTAGAATTCATTGAATTTCAGTTCAAATATTTTTATTTATAATAGAATAACGCAAACACTTTGGGTACTTCATTTCTTCACCTTTTTCTAAAATTATTATTATTATTCAATCTACCGTTCACATAGTAAGTGCCGGACTCATCGATAGAACATTGTTGGGATGTTCCTTGAGAGGTGAAAAAAAACGTCACCGCTCGTTACCGTTCACCAGAAGTTGGTCCCCGTTTAAAGCATATCCCTTATCTCCTATCATCTCCAAAAGTTCTGAACTGCACTAAAAATTGCGAGTGGTGAGCAGCTGGTCATAACGGTGCACCTCTGAACATTAGTTTAGCGGTATGGAGTTGCGCAACCTCCATACCAACGCTGAAACAAAGTTCATCACCGCAGTTCATCGACATTGTTCCAGCAATCTCCTGTTCGCGAGTAAACCGCTTACAACCTACCCACAAACGTTTGTGCAACATTTAATCACTGTTCAAACTAAGCTGGTGAAACAGCGAGGTGGTTTAATGTTCAAGATTTCTGTGTTGGCCTAGCGGACCCAAACGTCCACAAAATTTTGTCCATCGGTGCAAAAATTTGATTGGGTGAACTCTGCCGGAACGGAAATTGATCGCTCCTCACTGCTCGCAATATTTTGTTCATCTCAAAACTTTTAGAGCGGTAGAGGGGACCATAAGTGGCGTTACCTGAACAGTGGACAACTTCTGGTGAACGGTAAGGAGTGGTGATAATTTTTTTTTCACCGCTCCAGGAATGCTCCAGCAAAGTTCTTGCAGTATGACCGGTCCTTCAAATAATGAAGTTAGAATATCGACTTTTATCAAAATCCATCATAGATTCTATCAAAGTGATCCGTTGAGCTCCGTAATCAAAAGCGGCATGCCGCTAAACCCACGCCGAGCCAACGCCCACATGCATAGAGCGCCGCTCTATCAACGCTTGCGTCACTTCTAAACCAATGCTAGCTACCGTTAAGCCAACGCTATAGCAACGTCATATTCAGTGGTGCACCGCTATAGCAACACCCGTGTTTTCAATTTTTCCCCTTTTGTGCGAAGTGACGTGTGTTTTCGAAATTTTCGAAACTCTTTTGTGTTTTCGAAACTCTCCCTATCGTCCAAGAAACGCCCCAACGAATTTCGAGCAGCTCATTAACTTAGTTTTTATTTATATCTTCAGATCTGCCTCCTGTCCCTAGTTCGTTCATCACAAGGATGGAGATAACCTACGAGGTGGACGGTAAGAACAAACTGGTTAACGGACTGGAGATGTTTGACGCGAAGCTCAACAGAGGGCGCATCGACTATCAATTTGGTTAGTGAGTAAATATTGTGAATATAGATCTAAATTGAGATTCAAATAGGAAAAAAAGATTCAAAAAGATTGATAGAAATTGTTAGGTCGTTCTTTCAATTTCCAAGTATCTATATTGGATAATTCTTAATATAACTTTGATTTGAGAAACAAATGTATGGCTTTCACCCAAAAATTTTACGTTGAAATGTTATATTTATATAACATCATCCTACTCGGATACTCACAGTTCTCATATAGTGGGTGTTAGGTCGACCGGACATTTATAAATGTCATATTGGTTCATCGACCAAAGTACCACTTTTCAATTACTGTGAATGTTGCGAAGTATTCTTTTACAAATTAATCTGTCATGCCATCTTATCAACATCAAGTTGATAATTCATTTGTTGCACTTTCAGGCGAAGGTCAGAACGAAGGTCGTCCATTTCTCGTTTCGGAAGAAATTCACTACGACATAAATGCTGACGAAGCACTTTTCGTTCTGAGTGACAAGAGTTGTGAAGAGCAAGGGGCGGGAGACTGTGAAACAAGTCAGTGTCTAAATGAGATTAAGAAAACAGTGCTGTAGATATTGAGAAAGTTCTGAATTTTCGAACGGTTCCACCTTTTAGATCATATAAGAAAGAACTAATGATTATAAAATATTCTTTTCCTTTTATGATGGAAGAAGTGAGACCATTCAATTATTCGTAACTTACATTTTTCTTGAAGTGTGAATATTTATAAAATGATGTAAACTCTCCCTTATGTTATTCTGTGTTTATATCTTGGAATAGGCGAAACTTGTGAAGCGGGAAAGATTTCAGATTTATCTGCAGAAATCCAACAACTATTTGGGTTAGTAAATTTTTGTACGTTTGAAAAAATTCATGATCAGAAAATGCAGTTGATTTTTTTCTACATTAACAACTCTAAATCTATATTCTCTTCCAAACATATGCACTGATATGCAGGTTAGTTCAAATACCCGGAGAAAGCGGTTTCTACGGTGCCTCTGGAATCCTCCAGTTCGGCCCGGAGTTCAACTACACGAAGACAATGGCAATGGACTGCAGAGGCGTAGTGTGTGACTTGTACGATGCCTGCCTGGAAAAACCTGAGGAAAATGCCACGGTGAAGTACACTTACGCTTGGACTAGTGAGTCAAACAGATCAATACACTATTTATAGAATAATAAAATTCAAGAAAAAATTCTTTTACCTCAATATTTATATAACACTAATGGAACAGATTCAATTAACCCATTTCCTATACACTTCATAAACTTTAATTGAATCTAGTTGTCCATCTTGTATTCAAAAAGAATATTTGATTTCAATGAGGCTACGTATGAGATATAAAATAGTAAAATTAAATTAAAAAAAACTATTTTATAACTATTAATTAGAATACGTAAATTCAATGTTCTCGAATTGTTACTTATTAGGCTAACGAAACTGGAAAAGTGAGTTTTTAACTTATAGGTCATGATAGGTCAATCAGAAGTTTCTAAAAGTCAGACTGGTTCATAACTTACACTGCGTTTCATCAGAAGCATCATTTTTAAATTAAGAAATGGAAGACATTAAAATGTTCTATGTCTGATTTTTGTATACGCTATTTTGTTCATAAAGAGTTGATTTTCGCATTAATTATTAACCATCTCCAACCTGATAAATATTTTCTAAACTTGGGAAGAAAAGAATCGTCCTACTGTTGGACAGAAAATACCTTCTGCAATTTATGCTTCACTTCAAAATCAGTGGAAGGGCGGCTAAATATTACCACCTGAAAAAGTTCATTAGAGTTCGTAATCTTTTCAATGAGACTGTTTCATCCAAAAGAAAAAGAAAATCAAAATCGAAAAGAACAAACGCAGTGATTCAGGAGGTGAAGAGCTTCTTTGAAGAAACCCCCCAGTTAATCCTTCAGAAAAGCTTCTCAGCAGAATTCACCTACCAAAAGCACGTTGTGGAAGATCGTCAGACATGAACATCATTTCCATTTTCAACATTACCCTTCAGCTCAACAATTAACTGATGTCCACAAAGCACAAAGAAGGCAGTTTTGCCTGTGGATTCTTCAATCTTCAGCCACCATCCAACATTGTCATATATTTTGAACTGATTAGAAGTTCTTTTGTCTCAATTAAAATCCACATCGAAAAACAACGGAGTGCTGATAAATGAAAATTCTCGAAATATTAATAATTGTTGCCATTATTAATGGAATGCTTCCAATCGTTCATTTTTTCCTTGACGATGATGGCAACTTGTCATCGGTTAAACTCAAATTACTCCATTGCATCTTTTGGCCCAGGCTGCGCAAGTCTGCAACTCGTTCTTCACTTTGGTGGATGCAATATGGCGCTCCACAACATTGCACAAAGACAGCTCTACAATTTTCTAGGAAGACTTTCGAATCCATGGCTAACACACAGTCCAGATTTCAACTTTGGACTTTCACTTCTGGGTTTCTGCACATACTCGAGAAAAACCTGACTCCATTGAGTCTCTTATACACTGTGTTCTATGCCTTCATGAAAGATATAACCAGTATATTCTCAATAAAGTTTGCGAGAATGTTTTGAAGTGTGCGTCGTTCTGTCTTCAGGATGGAGGAGATCATTTTCAACAAGTCTCAAAGCTCATTAGATGTGTTTCGTACGATATAAGACAATGAAGGTTTAATAATCATAAAAATTCATTCATCTATAAAGGTATTTGACGTATTTTAAGTGCTTCTAATTCGCAATTTAAGAGTGAATTTTCTGATGGAACACAGCCTACTTTCTAAATATGCTGAGAATGAACGGATAAGTGATTGGTTTCTCTTTTTTTGAAACAGCGCCAGATTGGTTGTCGGAGACGCAGAATATTTCAGTTCCGGTGTTTGTTGAGATCATGTCTTCTAGTCAGGTTGATGGACACACCTCAAAACCGATCAGTATGCGCATTGACTTTTTTGACTTTCAGAGCAATGTTCGACCATCCTATTACGTCCTTCAAGTTAGTACCTTTTATTGAAATGAATTAATCATTGCATTCCTTGAGGTAGATTTTTAAATGAAATTCAAATTAACTGTATAGATAGGTATTATTCTTATTCTTTTCGAATGAATGTCCGAGAAAATTTTATGGTAATGGTATTTAATTTATTATTATGATCTTTTGAGTTAATTTATTAACTATTAATCAAATATATTGATTGACATTATAGGTTGAAAATATTGTTATTCGTGTTCTATATATGAATATATTAGAAATAAAGTTTTATCCACTTTCTAGATTCTAAATGAAAACCTTTTTGCTATCATCTTTTACGGATAATCTGGACATTAATCTTATTTTTAGACCAATATGATGAATTCTGTGAATTTCAACTATGGTTTAAGATTAATGGAAACCAGCTTTGATTTGAAAGACTCCGATTATTACCAAATTACCTAAAAATAATAATGTGAATTTTTTGAAGCCTCCTGCAAGCGCCTACTGCTTGAATAGAGTGAGTAACTTCACACCTCCGGAACTGCCTCCCATGTTCTCCTTCTCCGCTGAACATATTTTGGGATACGACAAGAATGTTCTAGAAAGCGATGGAACTAATTACACACTGAAAATACGAGCTGCTGTTGACACCAAGGTATTGTAAAAACAAGATTTAAATATATGTAAACTGTGTAAGAATAGTCACTACAAGATAAATATTGCCGGAATGATATTTTAAGTGTATACTAATTGTATTTTTCGTATTTTGATCAGTGAAATTGTTACAATTATTGTTTATATCAGGAATTCTACGACAACAAGGCTAACATCAGTCGGATAGAACATTTAGGGATATCAGCAGATGAGAACACCAGATACGAAATGAGGCAAACCACGGTGAACGATTTCAACTCGGGTAAAAACTAGTCCAATACTTTCTAATTTAATAGACTTAGCGAAAAATGTCCACATTATCTCCACGTTGAAGTAATTTCACAGGATTTCATTCTGTTCCTGATGGATTATAGACTTCTTTCTAATCCAAAGGTTGAATCCTAAAATCTCTTCAACTATGACATTTTAATCACCCTTTCGAACACCTTCTGCAAATTTTAAAGGGAAATAATTATGTATCGCTTGGTATAATTCTTGTGAAACTATGACATTTCTGTAACCCTCAGGGTTCTCCTACCACATTTACCCCGAGCTGTTGGTGTGCAATGTTACTTTGATCCAAAGCAACGTGTCCTGGGGAGCGGTTCACGTCAATGACGATGGTAGTGTCAGTATGGTGACCAGTGACCACATCATGGATGTCACCCTGCCATACCTCTTCAATGGGAAGGTATGTGGTCAACTTTAACTCTACTTTTCAGTATCAGAATATTCCATACCTTCAAAAATTCTACTTAATAACACAGCGTAGTTCTCTAATAGCTCTAATCTATCGGGTGACAGGACAATAACCCCCCGTGCAAAAAAAAACCCGCGTTCAAAAAAAAAACCGTGCAATAAACCACCGGACAACCCCCCCCCCCCCCCTGTGCAATAAACCCCCCGGACAAATACTCCCCGGACAAAAAAAAAACCAGTGCAATCGAGCTATCGTTGTCGTATGTTGAAGAGGAATTTCTAGCTATTTAGCATTCACTATTTTTGAGGCATTTCACCGTTTCATAAATTATGCGTAGAGTGCTGAATTTATTTGCACCTTCCCACTTAGAATTAAAATAGGTAGGTACTAATAATTTGTGAACTTAATGTCGTATCATTTTGCATGTAACTATTTGTGAATAATATAAAAGGCGCCGAATTAATATATATTATCTCAGTATAGAATTCAATTCGAGGAATATTTATAACGAAAATTTCGATTCGAAAGATATTACAAGATTGACTTCCGATTGAAAAATAAATTACTAACTAGTAACTATAAACTGAATATTGTCATTGTATCGTGATAAGTTTTTAACAAATATTTATTATCGAATATTTGGTTCTAGACTTCCAACAAAATTTAGCTTATTTATTCTTGGTTCTAGAATCTAGATAAATTTTACCAAGTATTATCGACTAATCTAATTCCATGCACCAAAATCAATGTTACTGAAACCAAATTGTGAAATCTATTTATTGTTGTTTTCGAAAAAATTACTCCAGTTTTTCCCCTCAGCATTATGAACGCAATATGGAAACACTCGTGTGGACGGGAGTGAAGAAGAACGAGCAATGGAACGTCAACGAAACCTTCGTCTGGTACTTCGGATCTGTGAGTAGAGATACTCCATAATGTTATATAGGAAATAAATATAGACACCACTGTCAAGTTTAAACATTCTTAGTGATTGTATAACACAAATGTTTTGTTAAAATACTTATTTAAGTTATTTTGAATAAAAACTGTGTCCCATTATAAACAGACACAAATAAAAATATATTGGCCATAATTATGTAGCATTTCGTTACAGTCTTTTGATGATAAAAAATACTTTAATTGATTATATTCAACAAAATATTATATTCCAATCTTCTTGATTTATGGACAAAAAAGTAGACATTTTTTCATATAAAATTGTCTCTCCTTTAATATGTTTTCTATGAGTCATGTTATAGAAAACTACCTCTAGTTTTGAGGGTGGACTACAATATACTCCAAGTGTCTCTTTTTCATAGGGGGAATCCAGTATTTTGGCTGGTAGAGCTTCTGCAAACATCAATAGAAACATTCCCATCAAACTGGAGAAATACATAACAATTGTGAGTAAATTGATTAATTTGAAATTATTAGTTTATAATTATAAAAGGAGGGTTTATTACGAATATAAACAATCTTTGTAACAATCTAATTTGAATCTTCTTTATTATTCATAACATTTCCCAAATAAAATCTAGCAAAAAAAACTATTTCTTTCTAATAGTTTTGAAGAATAATTATTATAAATAACAATTAGATCTTTTGATTTCCCTATCATACAGAGAGAAGATTTGCCCCATTCAGTGATGAACATTTACGCTTTCGACTCCCAAACCCCCCACACCCACCTCCACGACATCTCCCTCTGCTTCACCCCCCAGGGGGGCAGTGGGGGTGAAATCAGTCGCCACTTCACGCTGGACTTCCCTGGCGATTCTCTGCAGAAAGTAGACGGACTGGAGGAAAGTTTTCTCTACGCAGTACAGATGTGTCTGGCGAACACTGGCAACTTGTCTCCCATTCGAATCAACAAGATTGAGGTGAAGAAAATTAGACTTAATTTAATGCATCAATTAGTTGATTGTGTTAAAGAGCTAATGAAAATTGAAGGTTTCATCAATTTTAAATTAAATTCATTCAATTCATTTTTATTTTTTATCAAAGTTCTTTAAAATTTGTTTATCAAAGTTTTTTTAATTTATTATTCTTTGTAATAAAAAGTTGACAGAAGAGAATCTAGAATTAAGTTAAGCAACGAAGCTGTTTGTTATTTTAGGGACTGTAGAAGGATACAAAAATAGTATGATTTCATTTTTAATTTAATTAATAATTTGAATTGATGACGTCATACAATGCAACACCGGGAAAAATGTTACATTGTATGCAGAAACAATATTCGTTAGATTATGGATATTAAAGTTTATAAATGTTCGAAAATTAATTTTGAGTCTAATTGTTTTATTGATTGTACCTTATATTGGTACATAAGCTGTTACTTCTCCTTTTTATTTATTTGTTTTAATTATTTATTCCTTCCTCTAGATTTGGGTTCCTTTTCCTAATTTTTGTGATTCTTTTTTTTTATTCCTAAAGTTTTCTTATTTTTTAATTTTCATCCATGTTCCAAATGGGTTTTCTTTTTCCTATCAATTTGTTTCGATACCTAGTTTCATTATGGGATATGATCGGTAAAAACTGGTGACGAAAATAAAAGATTAAATCGATCGTCAATGTCACAAATGTATATTTACCCCTTACACAGAGAAAAAAGTTTACTCATATCTAATGGGTCACCAATTTATGCTTTGAATCAATTTATTACGTGAGTTGGTTTGACTATATTCATGTTTTCACGTGTGTTAAAACAACTATGACGTGGTGTGTTATCAAACATTAGGATTGAATTTTATGGATTGAATCAACTTACTATGAGAGTTAAAAGTTACTTTTTTGAGACTTTTAAAGTATGTTGAAATTTCTGAATAACTTTTATATATCGCTTTAACCTCTAATACTCTAATCTCTACCTTTGATATAATTTCTACAAGGATTTAATTAATTCAAATTGATGAGTCAATGTTTATTTTACCAAACAGATTGACAGCATAACAGACGATCGAACAAGAGTCCTGTTCACTCTCCTCAACAGGACTGTTCTGACGGACTCCAATGGTGAAGTAACGGCTTCGACAGCGGAGGCAGATCTGGACACTGCAGAGAGTGCTATCAGATCTTCCGTTGATGGTGATCAGTTCACCATTGATGTGTCTGTTCACCATTTCTTCACCACTAATGTGGTGAGTTCATTAGAAAATAATAGATAGTATATGATAATTCTTTATTTAAACTGTAGAATTAAATTATAAAAAAGAGTGTTTTTTAAATCAAAATTATTAAATTCTATAGAATATTTTTCTAATGAAATTGTCTTAGAGCTCCTACCAATAACAGGTATCATAATCTTTCAAATAGATCTCAAATTACGACATAATGATATTCAAGTCACGTTCTCTACCAGTTCCGATGAAGGGTTAATACTGTTAATGAATACGTTTATTTCATACCCCAGACGTCAGTGAAACTATCAGCTGTTGCCAAAACTCTGAAAGAAACATCTAGAACTGAAGGGAACCCTCATGGATCCTACCGCTACGACACCGGGTATACTTCAGGTAAGGGGAAACTGAAACATTAATGTCGTAATGATACATCATCATAATGATATATCAATTAAAAATCATAACGATATATCAATTGAAAGTCATAATGATATATCAATTAAAGGTCATAACGATATATCAATTAAAAGTCATAATGATATATCAATTAAAAGTCATAATGATATATCAATTAACAGTCATAATGATATAAAAATTAAAAGTCATAATGATATATCAATTAAAAGTCATAATGATATATCAATTAAAAGTCATAATGATATATCAATTAAAAGTCATAATTATATATCAATTAAAGGTCATAACGATTTATCAATTAAAGGTCATAATGATATATCAATATTATTAAAGGTCATATATATCAATTATTAAAGGTCATAATGATATATCAATTAAAGGTCATAATGATATATCAATTAAAGGTCATAATGATATATCAATTAAAGGTCATAACGATATATCAATTAAAGGTCCTAATGATATATCAATTAAAGGTCATAATGATATATCAATTAAAGGTCATAATGATATATCAATTAAAGGTCATAATGATTTGTATTTGCGATATATTTTTTATAACTTCATTCCGCCTACCAGCAATTTAAATTTAAAACTAATTCAAAAATTCTTCAATTTTATTGCAGGCAGCATGACTGGACTTGCCTTCGGAATGATTTTAGTGGGCTTTTGTATGGCTATGGTGGGGCTTGCCTTCTATGAGAAACAGAAACTGAAACTCTGATGAGAATCAGGGGAGATTGTATGATAATGAAACAAATTAGAAACATTGTAACTGATAATGGTTAATATTAACTTATTTATTTAATTAAGCAGTAATGTCATAAGATATATAATTTAATTCATTTATATAAATAGACCATAGGATTATAATTAGTAAATATTAAATAAATTTAAAAGACATAAATTTTTCAAATTATTACTGGTGCAGTTATAGCTCTTATTTAGTTTTCTATGAGCCAATGTCCTCATCATAGAAAATCTATTGTAACACTAACTGCTCTAAAAGAATATTCTAATGTTATTCCCATGTAAAACATCATAATAATTTATTCTTTATCACATTTATAAATACTTTAAAATGTGTTAGGTATCAAACAAATTAATAGTACATATTATATTAAACTTCTAAAACATTTTTATTTATTTTATTCATTCACATATCTTTATTTATTTATTTAATATATTCTCAGTATATACAGTGCGGGTCAAAAGTGTTTGCAATTTATTAAAACCCGTAGTTTCTGCAAAAAATATTAATCTAGAAATAATAGGAAATCGGAATAATAGGAAATCGGAATAATAGGTTAATATAATAATGTGGAGTTTTAACTAAGGTTTTGCAGAGTAAGTTCCGAGTTATCGAACTTTTTCAAATTTTCGATCATATTAAAAAAATATACAGGGTGTCCGACACTTTTGTTGCCAAACCTTAACATAAGGTAGCGATCGTCGAAATAAACACTTAATATTCTATGAAGGGATGGTCTAAAATGCTTAGTTAAAGAGTAACAAGGTTAGGAAAGTATCGATCTTGTATCATTTATTATTATTATTTAACATTATTTTTTTAATGTTGCGATAAGGAACAAAAAAATTTTAACAGTAATTATTATGAGCGCAAGAAACATAATCTTAAATTATGTTACATGTTTACAAAATGTGTTCAAACTGCCGCCCATTTGTTGCGATGCATGCGTTCAAACGTTTATCCAATGATTGTCGGAGGCGAGCAAAGACACCAGGAGTTTCACGAATCCTTGCGGAGGCTTCGACAATCCTGCCAATCAGGTTCTTTTCGATTTGAATCGGTGTTTCATACACCAAACTCTTCAAATGTCCCCATAAGTAGAAATCTAGGGGCGTGATATCATTTCGTTTCCTTGCCACGGGTTTTTTTACTAACTGTACATTTTTTTTACCCAACTTCAGGTCCTTGTAACTCTTTAACTAAGCATTTTAGACCATACCTTTATAGAGTATAAAGTGTTTATTTCGACGATCGCTACCTTATGTTGAAGTTTGGCAACAAAAGTGTTCGACACCTTGTATAATTAAAGTAACGGGTTAAATTAAATATTTCTTCTTATAATTTCGATAATGTGGAACCGTCCGATAACTCGTAGCTTACCAAACTCAGAATACCAAAGTATTGCTCTTTCTTTCCTTTGAAGTAAACTAAATGGATACTAAGAGGATGCTAATGGATACAAATTAGGCATGGATACAGTGATATGGAATGACACACAATGTATCCAATTGTTCATCAGAATCTACCACTAGCATTGTTTTTACAGTGAATGCACTTGTACCTTGCCATGCAGTTGCATTTCGTGTGTTTATTCTATGTGTTTAATCTGTGTGTTTATTCTATGTGTTTAATCTGTGTGTTTATTCTATGTGTTTATTTCTGTATGTTAATATCTGTGTATTTTGATTATTTGAAAATTGAAAAATCAATTCTTTCATATTTCCTGTTCATGATATTAATAAAAATATTATTATGATTAAAAAAAATTTAAATTACAGCAATATATAAATTTTATCATTCGAAATTTTAACACAAAAGTGCTACAGCAAATTAACTATATGTTCCTTCATTCAAAAAAAGGCAAAAACTACTATTTGATATTTAAATATTATTATAATTTCCTTTTCAATATTTGAATACATGTGAGAATTAATTAATTCAATTGAAATAAATATATAAATATTACTAACGTCTAATAATAAATTCATTGCACATAACTACTCACTTTCATGATATATGAATAACTGAATTATTAAATGTATTATATTTATAACAAGAAATAAGTGACTAAAATAAAAGTCACTATAATTTTACTATAATAATACGTGCCCGTTACAATAAATATTATACTATTACATTACACATGCATTATATTGTTTACAATTATTATTATCATATAGTTAAGACAATAAACAGTCAAGAAAATTTAATATTTTCTTTGATATTGAAACAAATTTAAAAGAAATCGTTCACTAAAAACAAGAATAAAGAGTAACAAGATATGAAATTTAAATATAAAATTGGGAAATCATTGAAAAATAGGACAATATTTTTACAAAAATATAATGACAGAAAATATACCAATGGTTTTTTATTCACTTTTTCACTACAATTTCCATTTAATATTATTACCTATTTGATATAATGTGTAATTAATTGCATTGTATTTTTTATACTATAATTACTATAGTACATTAACTTAATTGCTATAATTTATTGTGATGAAAAGAATGCCAAGTGATAACAATTATTAGCAAAAACTTAGAGCAAATGCTAACTTCATTTTACTGAATATTCCAATCTTTAAATTCTTTGAAAAGAGCATTTCTTCATTTAAAATACAGTCATTTCGATGAACTCTTGGTACGCCTAACACTTTTTTTTAAGAAATACTAAATTTTCTAAGATCAGATGTAGGTATAACTCAGTCTGCCTTAAGTCTTTTGAACATATTACACTAATATCTTCTATCCTACATGATCTTCTTTGACTTAATTTGATAATAATTGCCCCCTCCCCCTGTTAATATTATATGGCCCCACCATAAATCTCTGTCTGGGACGTAATGTGTTGCTCAAGAAGGAATTTGTTACCCTTAGGCTGTTAAATCTGAGGGATTAGCCCCATGAGGACCAGTATACCCATTACAATGGTCCCTACCACCTTGCGGCACATTTCGTAATCTATGTTTTCGAGTCGCGGACTCAGCACCCATCTACGTACCCTTTGGGGTATCCATCGGGTATTGCGTACACACTGTGGCGTTGTTAAAGGTGCAATTGGGAAAAAAAACTTTAGGCACTTTTTAGAGAGGTATGCAGAGGAGTATGTACACGGTACAGTCTTTCATACGATGATCTAGGTCGTTCGTGTAGGATTATTATGCAGGGCCTAGCACCTGTCAAAAGGTGCTAGTTGTGAGCAGGTTATTGCAGCAAAGGTATTTTAGCCTCAGTATAGGAGTGGCCGTGATAGTGAGAGGAATTGCGTGTGTCTCTAAGCTCTCCTGGACCTCTTAAAAAGTTATGAATGAGCTGAGAGTGGTGATAGCATTTCTATTCGAGCCAAGTTACAAAACGCACAGGATAATATTTACATCTCGTGAATATTAGTGTTAGAATGTTCAGGATTTGCTGAAGATGTCAATTTTTAGTTTTTTATGTTACCCATAGAGCAAACATTGATTTTGGAGGCCTAAGGCTGTTTCTACTATATACACTACAGGGTATAACCACCAGGCTAATGACATTCGCAACCAATGTCCTATATTACCATTCCTCGTTAATGACCACCACACGGTTGTGTAATTCGCCTTACCTGAATTCCAGGGCACCGCATTGGAATTTCCTGACATTTTCTGGGTCCTTTCGATTCTTCAACGTACCCAAGTGAAAACTAAATATTTTTCAACTTTAATAACAATCATTTAACATCCATTACTTTATCTGGTTCGCATTTATTATTGTCAATATGTAAGGAGATGTAGCTTTGTTGCAATGAGAAAGCAGTCTATTGTCACTATTATGTAACAGATCAGTGTGAAGAGTTTCTTCTAATCGTTGCTCAAATTATTAAATATCATTTTATCACATGCTATCACATATCCCATGTTATCACATGTCCCATGCTATCCCATGTTATCACATGCCCCATGTTATCACACATTCTAGCAGCGGAAACCATACCACTTTCCCACCATTGCAAGATTCCTCTTATCTCCCATGGTTGAGTTATAGCATTTCAATGATGTCAGTCTCAGACAGTGAACACATTCAATCAGCATAATAACTAGTATATTCTATATCCTTTATGATGTATTTGTTATAGTATGAATTATGCAAAGTCATCTATCTATAGGTTACATTTAAATTTTATTTTTTGATGCCATATCATATATTTTGTTTAGTGAATAATTCACCTCAATCATATTATTGATGCTAGTTTTTTTTCAGTAAAGACACTATTGTAGTTTGACAATTGACTGTTAAAATGTTTTAGCCTTTATTTTAATGTCATACATTGATGAATAGTGACAGTGTTTTTCGATACCAGTCTGTGAAATGTGCCACCCTGAAATGTGATAAGTTCTCCCCAAGTTAAAGCTGTACCATTTGAAATGTGGTGGTGTCCGATATTGCTACTACTGTTAGTCCAGGGTCCCATTCCCTCGAGGGGACAAGATGGACCGCAGACCCCACCACCAACCTGCACGGGACCCGCCGTGGCATCCGTGATTGTCACTTTAATCATTTGCATCATTTTCTTTGCTTGCTTCGTCTTCGTACAACGGCGAAAAGGTATGTTCTAAAAAATACTAATACTCGTAATTGGAGTAATAATTTAGGTATACGTATAGTACCCATCAAAGTTTACCGTACGTGGCATTTTGTAGTTATATAAATATTTATATTATTTTAAATAGAGTGAATATGAATACACTGTTTCTTTGAAACTTTATATATATTGATTATATTAAATTTATCATGAAAATAAAAAACGTGAATACATTTCACTTAGTTCTCTATATATACATTAATTATTCATTCATCCAACAATATTTAATTGTATTTATTCAGTTCATCAATGAATTGTACTTTCTATTCAACGAAATATTTAATGAGTTGTTTAAAATATGAATAAATTTATCCATTTTTCATCTGAAATATCTTAAAAACTTAAAGATTTAATTCCATAGGATAATTTCACTGATGATTATATATAAAAAGCCTATCGTATACCAAATCTTCTATTTATTTCACCATTAAGAATCCTTAAAGCATTGATTGTATTTATAAAATGTATAACCTAGACACAGGAGTCTGCTAATTCTCCAACATAGCCTATGTACATCATAGAGAGTCTGAGGCTAGCCACCTCAATTATAGAGGTAGAAAAAATAAGAGTGCAAGATACAAGTGTGCTCTACTAAACTATCAACCTTAGACATCATAGAGCCTATCCTTGAATGTGATCATCAGTAGATCAATAAAGGAGATCAAATTTGTAATTTCACCCAATTTACGAATATCTTATTTGTTTTATTTCATTCATACTGTATAGGTATTATAGAACCAGCTGGCAGTAATGATTTTGTGAAGCAATGTTTTACATTTTATTAGGCCGGGACAGAAAATAATGTAACCAATACCACTCTTTTCTTACTAAAACTTTATTTGCAACATGAAAAATATGAAGTTTTTTCGTGACATGTTTTATATACTACATTGCAGATTAAGTTCTATAAGCTGAATGTGAAACAAATTCAAAATATCGTTATCCGGGTAACGTTTTCACCGAAAACCCTCGTTTCCCCGAAAATCTTACCCGGTATTTATATACCGGACAGCGAAAGGCCGTACCGTACAATTATAGTCTCCAAAGAAACCGGACTGCTATAGATGTAATAATAATATTCTGAGTCCTTACATCGAACAGAAACCTGTTACGTCGCTGTTCTAACTACTGTGAACTTGAAAGCCTTGTAGAGTTCATTTCACCTGCTACAGTCATTTCTCTTCGGGCTAACTAACTTATTTTCACTGTATATTAAAAGGTTCTAATTTTATTGAAGGATTTATTTTGTAGAGTTAACTCGACAAGATATATTTAAAGAAAAATTATTAACAGGTCCTACAGAATAAATGAAGGATTATGCAATCCTCTATTTTTTTATTTGATGAAATTTATTTGATTGATTTCACTTGAAATTATTCTCTTTATTTTTTATTTTTGTTAATAATTAATTATATACAGTGTAATATTTACTTTAAAATAGTTAATTATTTCAAAGTTTTAACTATGCCATATTTTCTATGGTATATTAAGCCTTTAGTTAACATAGCAATGATAGCGTAGAGTGCAAGTTCAGTGGTTGGTACACCGGTAATCTTTTCTCTGATAGGAGACTTCAATGCCGCAAGCTACCGATCTTTCTACTTATTAAAATAATACCAGTTGTTAAGTGTTTATCGTGTATAATTAATGTAATAAACCTGTACTGATATGGCGTTGATAAGATCTACCTATTCAAGTACCTACTCTGCTAATAATGGAATAGATCTATTTCTCTTTCCTTAATTAAATCTAGTCACATATATAGCTTTAATTATAATATGTATAATTTAGTTAGCAAAGCTACTCGAAGAAATATGAGAATAAATTGTATCACAATTGAGACTCTTTTGTAATCTATTTACTGTATTCTTATAAACATATTACTATGATGAAATTGTGTTGGAAAATACACACATTTCACTAACTCCATATTCAAAATCAATAACATTTCTAAAAGATCATTTGGTGTATCGACATGTCGTACTCACGTGTAATCACATTCTCATGCGAGTTCATGTGACTCACATAGTGTTTTCTGCGATGTGGTGACCCCAAACGCAAAAAAAAAAATATTTGTACGCGTAGGTATGACGAGAATTTCTGTGAAGGTCACCGATATGAAACTTTCAGCGATTGTGGAGAACGGGCAGGTACCGGGCAATGGGACAGATGTACAAGCGGGTACCGGGCAATGGGACAGATGTATAGGAAGGTACCACTCAATAGAACAGATGTACAGGCACGTACCGGGCAATGGGACAGATGTACAAGCAGGTACCGGACAATGGGACAGATGTACAGGCAGGTACTGGGCAATGGGACAGATGTACAAGCAGGTACCGGGCAATGTGACAGATGTACAGGCAAGTACCGGGCATTGGGACAGATGTACAAGCAGGTACTGGGCAATAGGACAGATGTACAGGCAGGTACCGGGCACTGGGACAGATGTACAGGCAGGTACCGGGCAATGGGACAGATGTACAGGAAGGTACCACGTAGTGGAACAGACGTACGTGCAGGCTCCGGGCAATGGGACAGATGTACGGGCAGATATCAGGAATATGACAAATGTACGAGCAGGGACTGGACAATGAGACAGATGTATTGGCGGGCAATGAGACAAATGTACGGGCCAGAACCGGGCAATGGGACAGATGTATAGGCAAATACCGGGCAATGGGGAAAATGAACAGGCAGATGCCGGTTAATGGGACTGATGTTTTGGTATATGCCGGGCAATGTGACAGAATTACTGAGATATCCGGGTAGGTTCCAGGCAAAAAGTAAGAAATATGGTCAGATACCGCGCAATTGGACAGATGTATGGGAAGATATCATGCAATGAGACAGATCTTAGAGTAGATACCGGGCAATGGGACATATGTAAACTCTAGTATCGGGCAATTAGTGTCGCTTATATGGGCTGTTACCTGGTGAATACAGTTCAGTTCTGGTTAAGTTTAAGATTTACATGAATGCTTAAAAAATAACTATACTAAAACGATTTTACAATCGTTAAGAGGGATGTCAGAGTTTTTTATTAGCCATTTCCTTGACAGGTTGTCCCAGCTTCAGAAAAAGGTAATAACTGAAGGATTTTATTAAAATAATGTTAAATCAGAACACATATTGTAACTAGAGGAGAGGACTGTACTTTTCTACTCAGCAGAAAAAAAACTATCTTGCAAAGCACGTTTTAGTCTGTATTTTAATGGCGATACCAAACAAGAATGATGGAACTAAATTTATGTATTTAGAATAAGTTTCCTATTAATTAAAGGCAACATCAGCAACTTAGAAACAAACCAACAACCAAATGGCTAATGTGAATTCAAAGCAGTTAATTATACTTTTTATCGGTTGTGATCTTATCACCCTATAATTACCATTTTTGCAATAGTCGATTGTTATTGTGACTGAGCGATTTTTTTTTTAATTTATGTAAAATTGTAGGTACTTTTGAGCACCAAATAATGTTTTTCTCTATTCTAAGTATGTTCTTGTATGTTCATGATATGTCTGCAGTGCAAATTAAAGTAACCATCGATTCTATGCCAATAAATGTTTCAGGGTTAACTGACATGCACTATATTGCACAGACTAATTTCCATTGGGTGTTTCCTCTCCTCAATTTACTAATGCAATGAATTAGCAACTGATTTGCAATGGTAATTATGTGCATATCTCTCTGACCTCCTTATTAAAGCCCTATCCTTTTGTTCCTCTACTCTGTCATTGGTAGAAATGCTCTTTGAGTTCAAAGGCAAACTATGACCTGGATAGACTGAGTGATTGGCCATGGTTCTCCATGCTATTATATGCGGGCAAAACCTTCCACGTTTCATAGTGTGGCAAGCACTAAATTACTACTGCAAGCCAAATTCATTTCCTTTTGCATGATTTCAATTTGGCAACTGATAATTTTATGAAAAAGTTAAATAAGCATAACTATGATTTTGATTATGGTAGTTAAAGCTATGTTTGCACACACTCTGAAACTTGTACGCTGATTTTGGTTGATTAATTCAATTCAAATGGAACAATTAGTCTTTTTAATCTTATTTCTTGATTTAGAAAGATAAATTGTCCGTAGCAAACTATATCTTCTATTAAAATTTAGCACTTTTCATTCAACATAATATATTAAAACAATAAAATTGTTCATAGCTCAAATGACTAAAATAGGTATAGGTGTAAATAAATGAGGCAGGATTGGCTCTAGGTATGTAGGTAGATAAATAGCCTATGTATTTACAAAAGGTAGGTAGGTGAACAAGTAGCATAGGTAGGTACATTAGGTAAGTAGCATAGGTTGGTAAGTAACATAGGTAGGTAAGTAGCATAGGTAGGTACATTAGGTAAGTAGCATTGGTAGGTACATTAGGTAAGTAGCATAGGTTGGTAAGTAACATAGGTAGGTAAGTAGCATAGGTAGGTAAGTAGCATAGGTAGGTACATTAGGTAAGTAGCATAGGTAGGTACATTAGGTAAGTAGCATAGGTTGGTAAGTAACATAGGTAGGTAAGTAACATAGGTAGGTAAGTAGCATAGGTAGGTAAGTAGCATAGGTAGGTACATTAGGTAAGTAGCATAGGTTGGTAAGTAACATAGGTAGGTATATTAGGAAAGTAACATAGGTAGGTTACCGTAGGTACATTAGGTAAGTAGCATAGGTAGGTAAGTAGCATAGGTAGGTAAGTAGCATAGGTAGGTACATTAGGTAGGTAAGTAGGTAGTGTCGTGCCAAAACATCTCAAACGACCTCAACGCTGCCAGTCGGCCTAGGCCACCTAACGGCCACTCGCCAGTCTCATGAGGAATGTTGTGCCTTTCTCTTTGCATACTGCAACTCAAGATAGTCACTCTTTACGGGCCTCTTTTATTTAACCGCCTACCATCAAATTGACAAATATATCCTGTTGATTCCACAATCTCCATTGTGAACATTGAAAAAATATTAATATTTGTATCAATGTTTGATAATAACTACTCAGTCATGTATGTTTTGCTGAATTCAGTTTAACTATTTAACCTAAAACTTGTTAATCCAAATGTTTCGGGTATATGACTTCTAACTTTTTATTTCAATAATTCCATAACTTATTTCATCATTCGTATACAATTATCAGTGAAATATATAATTTCTCCTCACATAACTGTATGTTTCGTGTCATTCAATAGATAAATTAAACACATTCCATAGACTCTCACACATTTTAAATTAGTTTGCCTGTTCATTGTTATGGTTCACTTGGCATTGCAATTGACTGTACATACAGGCATTGTAATTGACTGTACATACAGGCATTGCAATTGACTGTACATACAGGCATTGTAATTGACTGTACATACAGGCATTGCAATTGACTGTACATACAGGCATTGCAATTGACTGTACATACAGGCATTGCAATTGACTGTACATACAGGCATTGTAATTGACTGTACATACAGGCATTGCAATTGACTGTACATACAGGCATTGCAATTGACTGTACATACAGGCATTGCAATTGACTGTACATACAGGCATTGCAATTGACTGTACATACAGGCATTGCAATTGACTGTACATACAGGCATTGTAATTGACTGTACATACAGGCATTGCAATTGACTGTACATACAGGCATTGCAATTGACTGTACATACAGGCATTGCAATTGACTGTACATACAGGCATTGCAATTGACTGTACATACAGGCATTGCAATTGACTGTACATACAGGCATTGCAATTGACTGTACACACAGGCATTGCAATTGACTGTACATACAGGCATTGCAATTGACTGTACATACAGGCATTGCAATTGACTGTATATACAGGCATTGCAATTGACTGTACACACAGGCATTGCAATTGACTGTACATACAGGCATTGCAATTGACTGTACACACAGGCATTGCAATTGACTGTACACACAGGCATTGCAATTGACTGTACATACAGGCATTGCAATTGACTGTACATACAGGCATTGCAATTGACTGTACAAACAGGCATTGCAATTGACTGTACATACAGGCATTGCAATTGACTGTGCAATGTACATTATTCACTTCAAAAGCAATTGCCTGTACATACAGTCACTTCAAAGCAATTGCCTGTACATACAGTCAGTTCCACAGCAATTGCCTGTACATACAGTCAGTTCCAAAGCAATCGTCTGTACATACAGTCAGTTCAAAGCAATTGCCTGTACATACAGTCACTTCAAAGCAATGGCCTGTACATACAGTCAGTTCCAAAGCAATCGTCTGTACATACAGTCACTTCAAAGCAATGGCCTGTACATACAGTCACTTCAAAGCAATGGCCTGTACATACAGTCAGTTCCACATCAATGGCCTGTACATACAGTCAGTTCCGAAGCAATTGCCTGTACATACAGTCTGTTCAAAGCAACTGCCTATACGTACAGTCATTCCCTTACCTCCACTCCCCATAGCCACTGTACCACATTCTCCCCATACTTTCTTCCTATAACTCCTTAGTGCGGTTAACCCCTTAGCGCCTAGAGGCACCTGTACGGCACACTCTGAACTATAACTAAAATATTCCACACTAATGCTATATCATTATTTTCATTGCCACTTTATTATTTACAGGTTAATAAAACACCAAGGACAAACTTAAATATTATTTACAACGAAAAACTTTTATTTATTTTACTATTACACTGACTTTCATAATATACATATTTATTTACCTGACCTTGATAGTGTATATTAAACTATAAGGTATTGAGGCAAGGGAAGTGAACATAAGGTTCCGAGTTATTGAATTGTTATACATTTCCGATCATAGATATATACAAATATGTATATAGCATTTAACTGTTATTTCAATTCATTAATAATTTGCTTTCTTTTCATCTCATTACATATATTTGCATATTAATTAACTTGAAAATGTGTCTATAGTAGTCTTATCTTTTTCTCATTTTGTAAATTTTATTCAAGAATTTTTCTGAATAAAATGATATAGAAACCCCAAGAAAATTCGTTCCTAAGAAAAAACTGTTTTTAAATTTGTAAAGATATAACACTGATTTGTATCTCCTGTTATTTTAATTCGTAACCAAAATGCCTCCATAAAGTACTAAAGTTACGAGTTAATTTAATATAAATCCATTTGTAATTACTTATAAATCCATTTGTAATTACTTATAAATCCATTTGTAATTACTTATAAATCCATTTGTAATTTGTATAATCCATTTGTAATTACTTATAAATTCATTTGTAATTACTTATAAATCCATTTGTAATTACTTATAAATCCATTTGTAATTACTTATAAATCCATTTGTAATTACTTATAAATCCATTTGTAATTACTTATAAATTCATTTGTAATTACTTATAAATCCATTTGTAATTACTTATAAATCCATTTGTAATTACTTATAAATCCATTTGTAATTACTGATAAATCCATTTGTAATTACTGATAAATCCATTTGTAATTTGTATAATCTATTTGTAATTTGTATAATCCATTTGTAATTTGTATAATCCATTTGTAATTACTTATAAATCCATTTGTAATTACTTATAAATCCATTTGTAATTACTTATAAATCCATTTGAAATTACTTATAAATCCATTTGTAATTTGTATAATCCATTTGTAATTACTTATAAATCCATTTGTAATTACTTATAAATCCATTTGTAATTACTTATAAATCCATTTGTAATTTGTATAATCCATTTGTAATTACTTATAAATCCATTTGTAATTACTTATAAATCCATTTGTAATTACTTATAAATCCATTTGTAATTTGTATAATCCATTTGTAATTACTTATAAATCCATTTGTAATTACTTATAAATCCATTTGTAATTTGTATAATCCATTTGTAATTACTTATAAATTCATTTGTAATTACTTATAAATCCATTTGTAATTACTTATAAATCCATTTGTAATTACTTATAAATCCATTTGTAATTACTTATAAATCCATTTGTAATTACTTATAAATTCATTTGTAATTACTTATAAATCCATTTGTAATTACTTATAAATCCATTTGTAATTACTTATAAATCCATTTGTAATTACTGATAAATCCATTTGTAATTACTGATAAATCCATTTGTAATTTGTATAATCTATTTGTAATTTGTATAATCCATTTGTAATTTGTATAATCCATTTGTAATTACTTATAAATCCATTTGTAATTACTTATAAATCCATTTGTAATTACTTATAAATCCATTTGAAATTACTTATAAATCCATTTGTAATTTGTATAATCCATTTGTAATTACTTATAAATCCATTTGTAATTACTTATAAATCCATTTGTAATTACTTATAAATCCATTTGTAATTTGTATAATCCATTTGTAATTACTTATAAATCCATTTGTAATTACTTATAAATCCATTTGTAATTACTTATAAATCCATTTGTAATTTGTATAATCCATTTGTAATTACTTATAAATCCATTTGTAATTACTTATAAATCCATTTGTAATTTGTATAATCCATTTGTAATTACTTATAAATTCATTTGTAATTACTTATAAATCCATTTGTAATTACTTATAAATCCATTTGTAATTACTTATAAATCCATTTGTAATTACTGATAAATCCATTTGTAATTACTGATAAATCCATTTGTAATTTGTATAATCTATTTGTAATTTGTATAATCCATTTGTAATTTGTATAATCCATTTGTAATTACTTATAAATCCATTTGTAATTACTTATAAATCCATTTGTAATTACTTATAAATCCATTTGTAATTACTTATAAATCCATTTGAAATTACTTATAAATCCATTTGTAATTACTTATAAATCCATTTGTAATTACTTATAAATCCATTTGAAATTACTTATAAATCCATTTGTAATTACTTATAAATCCATTTGTAATTACTGATAAATCCATTTGTAATTACTGATAAATCCATTTGTAATTACTTATAAATCCATTTGTAATTTGTATAATCCATTTGTAATTACTTATAAATCCATTTGTAATTACTTATAAATCCATTTGTAATTACTTATAAATCCATTTGTAATTTGTATAATCCATTTGTAATTACTGATAAATCCATTTGTAATTACTTATCAATCCATTTGTAATTACTTATAAATCCATTTGTAATTTGTATAATCCATTTGTTATTACTTATAAATCATAAAAATAGCAATAATTATATATTTTTGAAAGGAATGATTAATAGCTATATTTTATTTAATTTTTATTTTTACATATGTTAAGACAAATTTCTACTATCATTTTTAAATATAATGTTTTTTTTATCTCTCTATTTTTATTCCATATATTTTATTAATTTACTGTTTTTATATCAAGAGCATTATAGCAGTATTTAATAATAAATAAAGTGCACACAATTTTGCAGCAAGTCCTATTGTTTCTAACATAGGTACAAGTACATAGCAGATTATAGGTGTAGAAAGAAAGTTATATAGACATGTGGAGAAAATACATTGTAATGTCTATGTATATTTAGTGATAAAGATGATTGTTTTTATTTCAATTTCTGATATATGTTAATAGTTTGAAATATAATATTTGTTTACTTTTATTCGAAATTGGAAAGATGTAGTATTATTAACCTATTTTCTTTACTATTTCAAAAAAATTCTTCGGTAAATAGAAATTATTCTGAAAAATATGTATAATGAATATTTGAATATTTCTTTTGAGCCAATTTATTTACTTTAGAAATAAGATAATTTTTTATGTTAAAAACGATGAAAATTAATAGCATTATTCAGATGATGTCGTTAAACAATTGAATTATATCTATAATTGAAAAGAACTAAATTTCATAATAATTATGTATTATGGGATGGTTTCAACTTCATTCTTTGGTTTCAATTTCATTCTATGGCTTCAACTTCATTTGATGGTTTAAACTTCATTTATTGAAAATGTTACCATTAAAAGCACTTTCAAATCCATCTGAACATTCAAAAATTTCCCATCGCTCAAATTATGGTTCAATCCATCCTTTTGACGATAGAATGGAGCAATTCTCTGCCAGTTTCTTGGTAATCACACCAACTTTTCATTCCTCTTTTCAACAATAGTCTGTTTGGGCTTAAATTCCAGTGGCTTTCATAAATTCTCAGACCGCAGAGAGAATGTGAAATCGGTAGCTAGCATTGTTGTCGATCTTTGTTGCCATTGAGGCCATAAATACTGAAAATAGATAGCAGCTCCAACCTACTGACCTGTGGGTGGCTCTTCATATTCATTACTGCGCTTTTTACTGCCTTGCAAAGAAAGGGACTGATGGTAATGGAAATGATTGATATTATTAGAGGGTATTTACCCTCGTTACTATGTTAACAAAGTATTCATGGATTTAATATATGAGCGAAAGTTAATTTTGTAGTTTTTCTTTTATTATTTTCAGGTTTGAAACTAGATTTAATAAATTTATATTGTTCTATTTAAAAAAAAATCTAATTCTTCAAAAAGCATTTCTATCTTGTTTATAATATTTCATTCATCATTATCATTATATTTCCATACATGATGTTTCAAATAAAGTTTGGCCAAAACATTAACAAAAGTATAAATAATTCACCATGCAATGTTCAGTGAAAATGATATATAATTATCCATGAAATATCATCGCTGTCACTATAGATGGCAGTTTCTACGAAACCAACTAAGAATCTTCGATGTTTATATTAGATAAGAAAGTACTTTCACGCAATATCTTTCCATGATTTAAGAGAGTTTATCCCAAATATTCAAGATTTTAGAAGGATGATGCCATATAAGATCATCTATGATTATACTTTCTATAATTAACTATTGGATGAATATAAATGGTATTGAATGCTCTTAGAGATTGTTTTCTTTAGTATAGAACTATAGATGATTATTACCCAATATAATCATAGATAGGTTATCGTGGGGGAAAGTATCAATAAACCACCCTGATGACAAGGAAGATTTTAGCAGATAATTTTAGATAATTTTTATATAATATTTAGATAATTCCAGATAATTCTAGATCATTTTAGATTACTTCATATTATTTTAGATTACTTCATATTATTTTAGATTACTTCATATTATTTTAGATTATACTTCATATTATTTAAGATTATACTTTATATTATTTTAGATTATACTTCATATTATTTTAGATAATTTCAGATTATTTTAGACAACTTTAGATCATTTTAGACAACTTTAGATAACTTTAGACAACTATAGATCATTTTCGACAACTTTAGATCATTTTCGACAACTTTAGATCATTTTAGACAACTTTAGATAACTTTAGATAACTTTAGACAACTTTAGATCATTTTCGACAACTTTAGATCATTTTAGACAACTTTAGATAACTTTAGATCATTTTCGACAACTTTAGATCATTTTCGACAACTTTATATCATTTTAGACAACTTTAGATAACTTTAGACAACTTTAGATCATTTTCGACAACTTTAGATCATTTCAGACCACTTTAGATATTTTTAGACAACTTTAGATATTTTTAGACAACTTTAGATATTTTTAGACAACTTTAGATAATATTCTGATATCTTCATCGTCATTTTCTTTTTTGTTCACTGTTCACCAAGACAGTTCACCTGTAGACATGTGGCAGTTGTTTACCTTTGGTTAACACGAATTGTTTACAGTCAAGTCCAGTGTTAGTTAGAAACACAAACAATGACATTGTCGCACACTATAGCAATGCATGGGGCTGCCCAGGCGGAAAATTGTAGTAACCGATCTAGCTTGGCTTTCTATATCGTTGACTTTCTTTCTTTCTCGATAATATAACGACCATCTATCAACGACGATAAATTATTCAACGAGTAATCGTAAGATATAGTAAATCCAATAAATTTCCCGCTATAAAATGATGATGTTAGCTGATATTAAGATGTAAATATGAATATAAACTTATATATCTTACATAACCGTGTTTTTAGTTGAGTTACACTAAATAGTTCCGTTGTAACTAAAGCTTAAAAAAACTTTTTCTCAATCTGATTGAAATAGAGAAATTTAATATTATTTGGCAATTAGAGCAGAATAAATCTATATATGGATTTTAATTTACAAAGAATTAGTATTTGTATATTAATAAAATAGAAACCTGAATGAAAATTTGTGAAATGAAATAAATTATTTCATTAATTACAATAATTATTAGACTTAATTATAACTTTTTATAAAAAAAACCTAAGAGAGTAACTCCAGTTTAAATCATACTATTGATAATTTAATCATTAGTTTAATTGTTGTTCTATAATTAGGTGAAACTTTTCAGTCATTCTAGATATTTTAAGATAATTAAGTATAAATTGATAAATAATTCGCGGGTACTTTAAAGTTTCAGAAAATGATGATACACTATTACTAATGATACTATCACAAGAGATGATAGTGATAAATAGCATGCAATTAATAAGATAAACTATCTTCGAAGAGAACAAAATTAACATGAAAACGGAAATAGAGTTCACAATATTTTCAAAAACAAATGTGAGATTTTAATTTTCAAAAGTGTTAAAATAGGTAAATAGAAAATATGATCAGCAGGTTATTATGATGAAAGACATGGAAGATGTTGATATGCTATTATGTCTCATTATCATTTGTTGCAAGAATTTTAATTAGCATTGCAAAATATTAACCTCCGTGTGTCTCTTCCCTAGGCTCCGCCCCCTTGAAGCAGGATGCTGAAGACAATCACGTCAGAGCGGCCTACTCAAACCCTTCTTTTGAGGCAGACGAAACAGGTAAAGAGAAATAATATTAGTCAATGCAAATGAAATAGGGGGTAAGTACAAAAATCAGTTATTGAGAAAATAACTTTAAAAGTTATTTTAACAGTTATTAACAGTTATTAAAGATGTAAATTATAATCAAACTTGCATATTCAACAACCTTGTTAACTATCCATTTAACTACCGGTGGGTAGCTAAATTGTAAGAATCTTGTATTTCGACTACACTAATTACAGTATAATTTTTGACACTCTTTAGTTATGGTTCAGTTCGAGTATGCGTTGACATTTTCTTTACCTATTATTATAATTAATAATACAGCTTATTTAAAAATTATGAAGAGAGAGTTTATATTAACTAATTATATACATTACAATAAGTTTACTTATACGGGCAGCAGTTGAACCTTGAAGGAAATAATCAAATTCAATTGCAATTTTCTCGATAACATTCGAATTCTTTCTATGAGAGTGGGTGTGTGATTTTATAACTGATTTCTACATAAATTTGCATCTTGATGCCCTTCCTGTTTGCTTCACGTTTCTCTAATGTATTGATGTTATATGTGTTAAGTCTGAATTAATTAAAATTTCAATTATCGGATTATTAATAAATTAGCACCAATATTGTTTGCATGTAAGTTTGAGAATTTTTTAGAATTTTTAATCAAGATCAAGCATGTGTTACCAATCAATAATAATGATGAATACATGGGTAGTTATTGTAATTTTCCTTCTTTATAATATATATAGATAGATTGAATTCTACTGTAAGATGAACAAAAAATAAGAATGTGATACAAGAACGTGACTGCCGTTTGCAGAACGTGTGAACTAGAATGTAGGTTGTATTTTAAATTACAAAATAACGAGACACGTAGTTTTCATACCTCTATCAAAGATTTTTTTTAATGTGTGAGGTTCAATTTTGTAGTTTTGTATTAGGTAGAAAAAATATAGTTTGTTTGCTTTATATAAACTATAGCAAATAATCTTTCTTTACAAAATTTGTACTTTCTTTTCCTATTCATGTTTTGATTAGGCATCACTGTTCATTTAAGAGAGTTTTTTTTTTCATCACGGTTCGATATCGAAATTCTCTTTGTTTCTCATCTTCTTTTCCCACCTAAATAAATGCGGGACCTGGAAAATAATCTTCAATAATTTAAGAACACTAAAAATTGAAAGAGAACAAACTATTAAGGATTCTGATGCTCTCAGTGCTGGCATTATTAATTAATAGAGAAAGAAAATGCATGCTGATGAAATCAACATCTTTTTCTTGTCTGAGTAAGGCTGCAACTGTAAAAGATGAGGTAAAAGGCAGTAAACCTACATCTCCAAATCAACTATTTAGTATATGTAGGCAGTCACTAGGCATGTGAGTTAAAGAAGCTGCAGAGATTGCCATAACAAAAATTTAAGCGAGATAAACTCAATTCTTCCAAGAAAGTGGATTCAGAATTCAAAGTGTTGATGTTCGCTCAAACCAGTTAATCGGGAATAAGCACGTAGAATGGCGTATTTTATGTAAAATGTTTCTGACGGTTCCAAGGCCATGTGTGAAGAAACTGTAAAATTTCGTACGAGTCTTAAGCCCTATCCAGACGCTCCGACAAATCTTTTGAGTTTGGAAATACTTTTGTTAGGGCGAACACGGATAATCTCATTTCTACTATAGTGTTCGCGTCCAAACGAGACCAATATGATCAGGAAATGACCGTGTTCGCGATTCTGCATAATGAATTCATGGGACAAATATTTGTGGTTGTTCATAGTTAATACCTAACAATTTAGCGAATTTAATCTTTTCGACCCGAATTGGCTAATATGTCCCACTAGTAGCATTCATATTCTATTTGGAATATATTGTCTCAAATATTCTGTGATGTACACGACTGGTGGGACATATTATCCCATCGCAATTTTGAAATAAACACTCTATCAATAGATTCAAACATAAATATTATTAAAAAACTAAATTATTACTCATAATGAACTCAGGAAAAAAGTCGGCGCGAAAGGGTAAAAACAATCATGGATTAAAGAAAGATTATCTAGGTTACTATAGGATCCTAGTCAATGTAAAATATAAAATTCTTAACTAGGTACTAGCCAATTATATAATATAAATGCATAATTATAGGCACCTAGGTGATTATATATCTAATATAGATGTTTACCTAGGTGTCTAGCCTGAGGTATACATAAATAACATAATATAATACCCAGTACCTATCTAGAGAACGTCTCGGTAATCAGACACTCCTAGTAGCTCCTCGCAAAGTGGGAGTTATCGTAGATCATGATAGGTCTATCAAAATTTAAATTTCGTATATTTACGTTAACGCTCTCTATCAAATACTGTTTCATATAAGCCTTAACTAGTATGCTGTTGGTTGTTAACTAGATAGGTAGGTACGTAAAATTAGAAGAAAAATAATCATACCTATTTATAGGATAAGTTTCAAGTTACGGACAAGTTAGCCTATAAAAAAATAGCTAATGATTACAGAGTTAAATAATAATTAATATAGCTACCTAGG
>CANNZV010004153.1:46769-70455 GCA_947561585.1 Caprella mutica
CAAATTTGTCCAACATGTTGAAAATCAATGACATTTTCGATTCTTGTGATCGGGGACAAATTTTCCAACCATTTCACGGACAAATTTGTTCGCGAACACTAGTTTTCAGAGAAAAAAATGCGTTTGTCGGAGCGTCTGGACAGGGCTTTAGTCCCTACCCCTGAAATCCACTACTTAAAATCTACGAAGAGCATGTGAGGAAAAACCAGATTTATCTGTACATCTTTGATAACCGTACGCATTGCCACTGAGTGCAAATGGTTAGTGTGTACGAGTCTACTGACTAATTCCCTTTTAAGTTCTTTGATGTCCCTCCAATTTGTATTGAACGAAAATTGAAAAACAAGACAGACTTACATTAAAGCACACCTGTCCAATCTACTTTTTTAAAGAACAGTTAAGGAAATATTGGACTGACTGAACTCAATGAAAGACAAATCTATCTTGGCATGAAACCTGGACTTGGTCTTGATACTGATTTCAGAGACACGACTCAATAAATTCATGCCTAGATCAACCATGATACCTGAGATTTTAGTGGAGGATTGAATGTATTGGTCAAGCTGAGAGGTTATAGTAGTGAACTGGATGTTATACCTTACAGTAAGAAGTAAAAAGGCCTTATGGAGACATCCGGTTAAAAGAGAGCCAGTCTTCTACCACATGGAGGTAGTACTGCCAATGTGATACAGCAGTGTCCACAAGGAGATGTTAGGAGATAACGGTTAGATAAGCAGCATACGAGACTGTACTGACTTGGTCGCATAGGGGAGTGGGTGGGTCCAAATAGATTGAATATTTTTTATTTATTCTTTAAATCCATTCTTTATTTGAGAAAGTTCTGATTTTAGACGCCAACATATTATTATTATGACTACGAATACGAAATTTCGGACACTGAGCCAAGTATCTAAGTAAGTTATCTTCAGTCATGATCACATGCAGACTATGGTTTGTTACTTATAATTCATATAATTTGATCCCAGTAGCCGTCTTTTTCAAAATATAGTTAATTTATTTCTGACTGTAGATATGAGGATTTTAACGAAGGTGAATATGAACCTCTGAAGTAGATATAAAATTTACCATCGACAGCTATTGAAGTACACCTGTATTTTATTGAAAGGCTGCAAGAGAAACGAAAAGGGTCATTGAAAGAATTACTGTGAATGCTAAAACCTTCCTTTTTTATTTTTTGTTCGCCAGACATTCTATAGACTTGAGATGCTTATATTTGAAGCGTATATATAGATATATTTCCAAACCTGTTGGAGGATTAGTTTAACATAGCTCGAATTCCGGTTTGTCGCTCAACATTAGCTTCGTATTTCCATGATCTTTGAGATCGTAACTAAAATCTAACGTTGAGCAAATTCACAGCATGAGCTAACTGACTACTGAAAAAGATTCAAAGAAGCACAGTTATCATAAACAAAATCAAGTGAAAAACCAGTGAAATACATTAAAAGTAATATGTAAGATAAAAGAAAAACTGAGTTGTTTTTATTTAACAAACAATAAGTTGAAACACTTTTCATTATCATAATGAAAAATAAAACAATTTTCATTCTGTGAAGAGGTCGTTTATTATGAAAGACTTTAAAGCTTTAAAAGTTCTTGGTGGTCTCATTAATAAAAGGTGGCCTTATTAAGCAAATTATAAATAATGTTGACAAATAGGACAGAAATTGCTAGCATATGCAGATAGCGTATTGGTAAATGCCAAGTTTCGCCCTTTTAAAAGATTAATTGCTTAAAATGTTAGATTAACGCAATTAGATTATTATTGTTATTGTCAAGTGTCTTGATTATAATAGTTGGAAATTACAGTTAACACTTTATATTCATCAATTAACTTATCTTTTTCTCCAATATACCTACCAAAACTGTTAATGTGGTGAAGTCACTAGTATTTAAATACACTCATTGGGAGCAATTTGGCAGTTTATTCTAAGAATGATAAATATTATTTATAAATCTACTAAATACGCTTTTTACTGTTAAAATATGTGTTGGTAGAATTATCTGAAATGGAACAGTTCCATTAAAGTAGAACTGAACGATAAAGGCTTAGCAAATACTAATTATTAAATCTTACTAACTTCCATTTATCAATATTGAAATTATTAATAAATTGGATTTCTTACTATAAACTTTAGACCTAAACATTGCCATAATGCCCACACCCATAGTTGTGCATTTCCAGGCCTTGAGGTTTAGGTGGCGTTATCGTATCTCAAGGCAGTCTCACTAACCACCTTGATGCCTTCGCAAGGTCAAATCCTCGTCTATTTGGTGAGCTTCTGCTGCTAATCATAAAAAACTGAACCTGCTACCTACCTACCCGTCATGCTTTGCAAGCTGGATGCGGTGGGATGGTTGGATGGTTTGTCGTGCTGCGATGGACCAATAATTACCTTCTTCGACATTTCGATTAAAAATATTAGTTTTAGAATACTTAATTCCAGCAGAAAAATAAAGTTGTAGCAAGTAATTTACCGGTATCAAACTAATAAACAATTTTTAAGCAAAAATTCAGTCTCCTTTTCTGTCATTTTACGAATATTAAAACATGAACACTTTTTCACCAAAACTGCAAAGGTGTTAAGAGATGAGCTCTTTACAAAAAAAAACTCGTAAGTCAATTTGAACTTTAGTGCTAACACACAGGTAAAAATAGCTGTATTCATAGCCTTAGGAACATACCTCACATGCAATAGAAATAAAGGTAGTTATGATATATACCTTCTTACATTATCTATGGTATTACAGACTTCCACAAAAAGCAGTTCTGAAATGACAAGCATAAATTATAAACGGTTGTTCATTCATAGAATTTGAGAATTAACACCGTACGGTATCATGGAGCTGACTGGGAGCGTGTGTTCATTCTGTTTTCAACATTTTCTATCAAACCGGTTTCAGTATTTCATTAACTTTAGTGGAAATAGTGAGATTTTTTCCCGACCTCCATTCATCCATTCAAACATATGGCTATTGTACCGCTTGTTTTTATGATATTATCAATTAGTTAAACCTATGATTTTTATCATCTATTTCATACATTTATATTGAAATATGAGAGGTCATGGAGATTATTTCTTTCAGACACTGTTGGTGGTGAACGAACTTCCATGCCAGAAGGCAGCGTCAACACCTCGCCAAAGAAAAACAACGAGAATAACATCAAAGGGATGTCAACATTGGAAAGAGTAAGCGTTATATGAAAATAATTAATCTGACCAGAAAAAATTTATTCCCTTGAAAGCATATTTGATATGATATATAATTTTTAATCCGTTCAGGTGATGGCTGTTGTCAAGACAAATTCAAAATCATCTTTAACGAAAACATTAGACAACACTGGCAGAAAGGTAAATTTCAGTCATTTTATTCTGAATCGTACATTAAATGTTATTTTTACAATTTGTTGTTAAAATTAGGTCATGCTGTAATTAAAATGTTATCACGCAAAATAACACTTAAAAAATCTCAATTTCATACATAGAAACTGCTAAATTCAAATGCTCTATGTACTTCAATCTTGTTCTTTCCACTAGGGAGTAACTGGAGAAGAGTCTTTGGTACCTCTTCATGCTACTGACTTCGCTGGACTAGGATTCAGTGTAGCTGGCACTTTGAGAGATGGTATTTATGTCAAGGATTTACTCAATAAAGGTCCAGCTGCTCTTTCTGGGAAAGTTGAACCAGGTAAGTTCGGCTGCTATGAAATTTTTACCCACTTTTTTGGCAAAGGTATAATTCTTCATGAACAAGATTAGATATAACATATTTTACATATATATAGTTCATATGTCATTCACATGTATTTCATTAACATTTATATATTCTATCATCATTATTATTTGTTTATTGTTGTAGAACAACTATTCTAATTATGTATTTTATCTGATTTAAAAGGTGATCGCCTAGTCGCATTGACTGTTGTGACGGAACATTGCGCACAAGACGACGCTATCAACCTTCTGAGTTACGCATCTCCATATCCAGTCTTACTTCATCTTATTAAAGGATCAGCGCCTAAAAGTTCATCTTCTGGACTGAATCTTTCGAATGTATCATCAATGTCTTCACCTTCAAAAGAAGGAATCAAATCTGGCGGCCAAATGGTTGTTCCAGTACATCCATCCTTCAGATCGCAATCGTCTGGAGATTTATCTAAGGTGATATTTCAATTTATGGTATAGTTATTAACCAATGCATAGTCAATGATGCATTTCATTGCATATATCTATTATCATCATTTGTTCATATTTCAGATTACTCCCGGAGAACAGAGTGTGTCCATGGATATGAGGATGGGAGGAGATATTGATGGTCCACACACAAGAATATCCGATTCAGCAATTGACCAACTGACAAATATTTCTAGGAGTAAAACTCAAGGTCGACATTCAGAAAGAGCCATTGATGTACCCGAATCAGCTTTGAAACCGTCTTCGGCCTATGGCTATAAACTAAGACCGGGTTCCTCACAAGACGTTGGACATGTTAAAGTGGATATTGAATCAGAAGATAGAGAAATCAAGAAATCTTCAATTTCTTCAATGAGTAAGTTAGGATTCAAGGTGCTTCCTGATATTACAGTAGTAAAGAAATCCGATGATAAAGATCACGATAAATTAAATCTTAGCATGTCGGCTCCAGCAACAGCAATTGATATGGGATATGAAGAAAAGACTTCTGTTGACACTGTAGATGACAAGATTGATTCGCATGAAGAAAATGAGATCAATTCTAAGAATGAATCTGAATTTCAAACTGTTCTAGATATGATCGAGAACCGTGAAATAATTTCAGGACAAGAAGAGAGTGATAAACTTTCTATCAAATTCCAGGAGTCAAATGACAACATCAAACTATCTGACGAGAACTCGATTTCTTCAAATGTAAATGAAACTGAGCTAGCATTAGACACAACTAATGAATCGCGAGAGATTATATCGAATTATGTTACTGATCCTGTTGGAAATGCGACTGTAGAATTTCAATCGATTGAGACTATCACAACAGATGATATTGTAGATTCTTCTGGAAGTATACAAGAAACACGGGCTGATTTAACTTCCAGACCTATTCCATTAGAGCGTAAAACCTTAATTTCGACCAATTTGTCGAATATGATGACTGATGACGAAGCATTAAGAGCAAGTCCCATAACTTCAGAACCAGAGAGAGAACCAGAAGCAGGGACTAGTAGTGCTGCATTTACTCCAACTGAACTTAGAACTGACGATGAAAAACAATCAGCTATGAGAGGCTATTCATATGAATTAGGGAATAGGAGAAACTATATCTCCGATACCACTGCGATTGGCGAAAGTCCTGAATGTGATGAAGATAAAATATTGATGGATTCATCAAGTGCATTGAATATTGAAGATGATGCTATAAGGACAGGTAATAGAGTAACTTATAGCGGCGACATTCAAAATAATTTAACCAGAGAAGATATCACAAGTGAAAACTTTGCTTACGTAATACCGGAAAAACTGGAATTTGATCTTTCAAGAAATAAAACAGACCAGGTGAAAGATGAAGAATTTTCAGCAATTATCCAGCGAACGATTGTGACTGACGAAAACAGTGATACTGAAGATGATGCTGCTATGAAAAATATACCTCAAGTATCTCTCAGAAGAGATACTGATGAAACGGGAGAAAGCAGTATGAATGAGGCTGATTTACCCAAACGTAAGGTAACATCACCTAATGATCGATCAAACATATTTGGAATGTATATTAATCACGAATTTTCGACAGACTCTCAAGATAAAGAAACTTTAGATAATGATTCTTTGTCTAACGAGGAACTCAGACATAGTGAATCATTTATTGCTGCAAGAAATTTATTTTCGAATAAAAGTGAACTTAAGTTACTTACGGATGTTCCAAAAGATAAAGATGGTTATACCCAAAGATCTAATATAGTCACATCTACTCACGAAGTGAATGTAGACAGCAGCGGCGATGATTTCAGCGAGGCATCAGATAGTGAACGTAAAGTTTCTTTACTTAATTATGAAATCACATCCCCTCAAAAGTCAACTTTGGAGCTACAGATGAGCCCGGCATCAACTTCTGATGGCAAACATTCTATCAACTCATTTTTCGAATCCAGTGAGAATGATCTACCAGAAGCATTGAGAAAAACTTCTTACTCCACTTTGGATGAAGATTCAGGTCCAAGCTCAGGTTTTGGCACTGCATTTGGATTTAAGGGATTCAAAAATCGTATCAATAGAGATACAGAACTTTTAAATGACGACGAATCTAATGATGAGAAGGTTAGTGAATCAGCTAAGGAGAAACTGGAAAAAGTTTCAAAAGTGTCTTCCATAAAAATGAGTTTTGAAAATAAATACTCTGATTTACCAGAATCTGAAGCAGTTTTCACAAAAATCAGTTCTCAAAAATTGCGTCAGAGACAACCAAGTATCGAAAGTGACAACGTGAAACAGGCTGAACCTAGTGGAGAGCTCCAACTCCCTAGAGAATATCGCACATTTTCTATGGTTGATACTGACCAAAGACTACCTCCTGATGAAAAGAATTCCCGCAGAGAATTTGATATAAATAAGTACATCATTGAGGATGATGAGCAATCAATTTCTCCAGTAAATGAAGGAGATTCTATAGATTCTGATGAGATTTCCATGTCACGTGCAGCTATGGCAGCTCTGAATAATAGACACACCAAAAACAACAGACGAGGCTCAGCAGGTACTACAGAGTCTGATAAAGATTTGCAATCATACAAAATAGAGATTGGCAAAATGGTGACAGGGTGCGTTGATGTCGACCTACCCAATTATAATTCGAAAGTGGAAGTCAATGAAAGAATGGAATCTATTGAAATAGATGAGGATATGGATATTCTACCTACTTCTATCACTGGAATTGAAACTGTGAAGGTATTAGATTCCAACAAATCTGAGTTATTCAATTCAAACGAAGACTCAATTATAAACGATATGATTGAAAGAAAGTTGATTAAAGTAGACTCTATTAAACATCCTTCTGAACAAATTGAAAACAGAGTACATGTAACACAGCAGCCAATGCAACAAGTACAGGTTACGGTAAATACGAGAAAATCGTTAACTGACTCTGAAGAGCTAAAGAGGAAAGCATCATCTTTGGGAGACTTGTCTCAAATACCAGATAGCCAAGAAGAGTCTATCCTCGAGCGTGCAGTTTCCTTGGAATTCAAGCCTCATGTAGAGGAAAAAAATATATTACAAACACATAAAATAAGTCTCACTAATGCATCTGCATCATGTATAGATCAGATCAATGAAAGTGTTTCAATATCTCAAAATATGCGCAATGACTCCTCTTTGAATGGAAGGAGAAATATATGGGGAAATCTCGAAGAATCATTCCACAACAGACATGACTCCAGTGATGACTCAATCCCTGGAATTAATGGCCAACATTCTGTGTCAGTACAGACCAATAAGAGAAGAGAAAATCGAGCATCTAGTCTAGAAGGCTTACACTCATCTGTTGGCAGAAGCAATTCAACGAAATTAATGGTGAATCAACCTCATGTTACTGTTCGGTCAAACCCAACGCTTTCATTATCTACCGTCGATAATAGTGACTCGAATCCAAATGCTTACTCTGCTCTACGAAATACATCATATCAAACCAGGACTATTCAACAGGGTGGACCTGTCTCGAACATTGAAATAAGTGACGATCATGGAATATCCATCACCTCTCTTACTCATAGTCAATGGCTAGATGAGAATAAATCAGAAACTGAAAAAATGAATGGTAACGGTTCAACTACCATCAGGGTTCTCGAAAACTATCCTATGTCCGATAATAAAGTTCTTGTTGTAGACACGAGCAATATTTCTCCACTTGGAAATCAAATTACGAGTTTAGATAGTCTACCAAGACCTCTCTACCCAAATGAGCACGAAAGTGAAGTTACTGTCACCACTGTCTCTGGATCTGGCAAGACATCCTTCATAACGAGCAGTTCACCACCAGACTTATTACCTCTTCAGAAAAGCCACAGTGGATACGTCAATGGAGACATTGTGCGCGTGAATTCAGATGAAAATCTAGTTGATATCAACTTGATCAATTCCATGACAAAAATCACTCTAGACGGAAATGTAAAAGACTATCCTCAAGACAGTGAAATCTTAAATGCAAGGACTTTAGTCATACCTTCCTCAGGGCCATCTGCAGCAATTTCTATCAAACAACCAGAACGCAGTCCACCTGCATTACAACCCCCCTACTAAATAGCTATATTGATGTGAAATGTTGTAATTACAGTAGGATATGAATCATGAAAAGTTAGTGTTTGAATTATACAATTGTATATAATTTGGCAGTCGTAAATTTTCTGATGTAATGATTATAGTTAATAGTTAACTACTTTGTTATTTGCACATATAGAATTTATACACGATTACCTAAAATATTGTTTTTACCAAAGGTATTCAGATGTAAACTGTATTAAAAAATAACCATTGAATTAGTTTTACACATTCTGTCTGTTAAGTTTAATTAATAACTGGGGGTATATTGTAAGCTCTTTTTGTTGTATTGTGATTAGTATTCTATATATTCATTAAGAATCATTATAAGAAGCACCTACTGTTAAGTAATATCTTTCAAAAATGCTCAATGAATTATGGAATAAACAAAAGGTAGGAATAAATTAACAATTAACCTGTTCAATATTCGTTTATTAGTTAACTTGATTATTACAACTGGTTTACCTTTAGAGGATGTATTCCCTGTGTTATATGGTTTTGAAATTCATGTATCAAATCATTAGTTTGAGATAGATCTAAGTGAAAAGAAACTTTAAACATCAATGGTTGAAGTCAGAGATTCTGAGTCTTAAATAATTAGATTTTTTAAATTTGAACAAATCGGGTTCTTCGATGAATTCTTTGTTAGGAAATGATGTAATTCTTTTAGCATTTCCTTTTTAAATTGTTCAAAACATGAAGTAAAAAATTTTTTACTACAATTCTGAGGATAGTCCAGTTATCCATACCTAACTGTAACTATTTGTCGTATTGAGTGATTAACAGTTATTTAAAGTTTAAATCAATTCGCGACTCAAGTGTGTCCATGCTGTTAGTTTGATATTTACAAATCTATACGAAATATTATTTGAAATTCAATTATTCTCAAATTGAGATTTCGTGCCATTCTATTGATCTACTGCTTACGATAAATAAATTATTGTCTATATATAAGACAAAAATTTCTCTAATTTTTCATAGCCCGTCTTCTTTTTGCCATTTTAAAATTTAGTACCTATTATTATTGTAAAATTTAATCACTAAGGATAATAATTTTTTATGATATATTGTACCAATAAATATCATTTCTGGAATCAAATGCTTTATGCAATATATGATATTCGATTATCAATACCATTCATCATCTATGTTCGACAATATTGATTTCTAATCATTTTTGTTGTTTCCCCAATCAAAAATACCTAGGTACTTTTAAGATACTGCTTTTGTACATTTTTAAGCTCCATTCACTGTATGATATTTAATTGCAAATCCTAAGATATCTCTTCTCGAGCCCACCATTTTGTTAATATTTTACAAAGATTTTTCGATAAAACCATGACGAAGTTGAATTCTACAAAGAAAATTCAGTTTATGTAAGGATTTTTAGACTGTATAGTTAAGGTTCAAACTCTAGCTTTAATGATTCCTGCTCAAAATAGTGACCATATTCTTGTTAAAATTATTACTTCTGGTTATTTAATTGACTTTATTTTTTTTCAAATCTAGTTCTTAACTTTTAATGTTAGGTAATCTTAAGTTGTAATTTTTATACCCTAATGATTAAGGACATAGTTCTAATTAATTATTTCGAATTAGACTTGATTTGAGTAATGGGATGGAGTTGTGTGACGTCCATTACTAATCAAGTTAATCATTTAGGTAAAAATACATTAGATAATAAAAGGTGCAATATAGTAAGTAGCTAAAACTCGGACACTCAAAGTACCGGGACAGTGGACTTCAACTTAGGTCCTAAACAAATCTAAGCTTTAGAAATTCTGACTGACCTATCATGACCTACGTAACACCCACTTTCCGAGTACTGTGAGTGTCCCCGTACTTTCAATACAATTTTAGAGCTATTTTCTAATCAAATGGATTTATAATTAAAATGTACGATAATTTGCAATGTAATTAATTAATTCAGCAACAAAACAATTTCCCATTTCATCTAACTACTTTTGAATTTTTAAAACTACCTTATTAAAAGCATATAAAAAGTTGATAGACTAATATTAATAATTAGTTACGAATTTTGTACCTAGCTTATCAACAAGATTAGCTTTATGTTATCTAAATATTATTATATATATAATATATATATATAGAATTTGATAATAAATTTGTATATCTTGTTATACTGATTATTTTTTTATCCTATTATCAAATTCTAAAAATCTAGACAATTTATTGCGTGCGCAGAAAACTGCAACTGGGAAGATTGCCACGTCCGGGTGGCAATCTTCCCACAGTGGCAGTTTTCCCACAGTGGCAATTTTCCCAGTGGCAGTCTTCCCACAGTAGCAATCTTCCCAGTGGCAGTTTCCCGGTGGCAATCTTCTTAGCACTATTTATTGTGTATAATCTGATGGTATTGCGATATCAATGAAAACTGCCAATTATTACTAAATAAGTTAATATTCTATTTCTACTAACTGTACTGAAAATTGTCAATTAACAGTGTTTACATTTGGAGTACGCATAATATATCAAGAAAGTAGTTATGTATAATACGACAGACTCACTCCACAAGGAAATTTGCCGACAGGTATATAAAAGCCCACAAGAGTAAAAGCCCACAACTACTTAATATTTAAAATATAGAAATAAATGAAAGCGGTTTAATATGGTTATATAAGTCCATAGAGAAACAAATATTTAGTTAGTTTTTATTTGTCTTGCACCTTTTGTCTCATTTTGCTTGTCAAAATTGTTATATAAAAGTATTTTTCTATAGTCATACAATTTATCTGTGATCCTAGTCTTCTTGCTTTCCCTTAGTTAGTTGTTTAATGTTCATGTTCCACGCAGCTGCTTTAGCGTAGTTTTAGTTTGTGACATTGTTTCGTAGCTTTGTATTTATTATTTAGGAATTGAATATTTTATTCAAATGTATAATATACTTTTTTAACGCTAATTGCAGTTTTAAAGGATAGCGTTCGGGTTATGCTCTTCAACTACGAGGTCTTAGATTTTGTGTTAGGTAGACTCGTAGGCTTCATTTACTATCACCTCTTCATTTTCCTCATCTATCCGTGAGTTCAAACACTAGCGCTTATGTACCTTTTCTTAAGATTCATTGATAAGTGACTGCATTCACAGAGTAATTTTTCTGCATCCATTAACATTTGTCACCGACAGTAGAAAGTGATTTTATTCATGGATCTACTTTCTTTTTCTGACTGATTCTTCCAGTCCCTTGAATTTAATTTCCTTTTGACGTCGTCGCTATACGTCAAATGCCTGAAAGCAGACGTTAAACCCCTACTAAAATCAATTATATGTTAGAAAATTTTAGATGGGATGAGTTGGTAATTATGTTAAATACAATTCTACCTACTATACATCCTGAACCCATTTGGCTCCATAAAACTAAAGTAAATGTTATAGTTATTCTGACTTATTCATATAATTAATATTTATTGTGGGCTTTTTTCCTTGTGGACTTTAATTCCTTGTGGGCAATTTTCCTTGTGGGTATTTTTCCTGTGGGTTTCTTTCCGAGAACCACCGTCGATAGGGTTGTGACAATATGCTTTTAACATCATAGATCTTAAGAATATCATAGACGAAACCCACTGAAACTGTATCGATTCATTACTGTTTAATTCTCTTTGTCTCTAATACTGTAATATTTTCGAGATCTAAGATTTTAAAAGCATATTGTCACAACCCTAGAACTTATCAGTGTGAATGTTCGTGACGTGAGCAGTGTTCAAAAGGCACGCAGGTTTTTTTAAGTCTTTTAAGCTCCTCCTACATTTTCCACAAGACTTTTAAATCATATAAGAAAACGATATTATTTATTACTAAAATAAATAGAAAATATTTCACACCTCAAGTGCATTTCACAGATCAGGTCGTTAATTACCTAATCGAGTGCCTCATAAGTCATAACTTCATAACTCAGGATTTTTAATGTATTAATTAAATGAGAATAAATGAAAAGGTCTGTTTAGGACTAGAACTCTGTTCAGTCCCATGTCTTGTAGTTTGGAAACTCTAACCACTCGATCATCTTGGATGCATATCAAATTCATTCAGGTTTGATATTATAAGACACTCTGAAACATTCGAATATCTTAAAGTCAATACGCTATAAAATTGACATCATCCAGGATTCGATCTATTCCGATAATTTTCGGATTTCATATTCCACACGATTCGAAGCATTATGAATACATTTTGACCTGAATTCAGTTATACAATATAGAGGAGAACCGGGAGCATTCGGACACTTTTGGGGAAAAATGAATAATTCGTAAACTAATTTGAATTTAACTATATAAAGATTTCTGTATGTAAATAAATCATTTTACTTCAATTTTTATTAAGACTGTTTTACAGTTTAAACCTTCATTCGAAAGTTATGAGACAAAATGAAAGAGAGATTCAAGTGTCCAAATGCTCCTTTCTAGAGGGAGACTTCGGACAAGCTGTGAGGATGATTCGGTCACCATAAAAATAGTTAAAACATTGGAAATTTGGGTAATTAAACGATATGATTGAATTCGGATCTACTAATTTAATTGAAATTAATAAACCATAATGACTTGTTATTCAAAGTAATGATTCATCTTATTTGAAATTTTATCATAATAATATTATTGTAATGATTTAACATCTTCTCCAACAAAATATAGATAGACCTACCTAGCCCACGAGCAATAAATGTGAAATTATCCTTATATTTACTAGCTATATGTATCAAAAGCAAATTGTATAACTAATTCCTTTTACTTTGGGTATAACTATTTCATTTTTCTTGGAATTCACCAAATTTAGTAAACTTCATCTAATTCTTAAATATTTCATCGAATGTTTAAAATATAATCCATAAGTGTATATCTTGCTACACCTCCAATTTCAGCAGCTTTTCTGACAGTTAAACCTTTTTGGAATTCATGAAAAGTTTTTTTAATACCTTCTTTATAACGTCCACTATCAGTTTTCCTTTTATAATGAAAAGGCATGAATACGATCGTCAAACTGTCAAATATAGACACTAATATTAAAAATTGCAACTAATCTTATGAACGAATGCTATGTCAATTAAAATAATTAACTTCAAGTTCAGAATATCCTTTTAAATAAGAATTACTTCAATAAATTGTAATGGTGGACTGAATTGGATACAAAGGGAAGGTTCGGAAACCGTCCAAACCAACCTCAACAGAAGTGTCCGATTCTTCTTAAATGACACTTCAAAATTAAAAGCATCACCATTTTCCTAATTACATTTATATTATTTTTAACACACCAAAGGTAACATAAAATATTAATATAATTCATATCTTTTAGATTTAGAATCAGTTTCGTATTCATTCACACACCATCCAATTGAATCACGAAAAATTTCATCAATATTGAAGAAAACAGTAAATTACACCTCGGGGGAAAATACTACATCTCCGAACTATATCTTTCAAATAGCTGACGGTTAACACGTCGCACACATTCAGTTGCAATAAGCGGTAGTTCCAACAATTATAAACATGTTTAAACGAGTTGTCCGAACCATCCATCCTTCTGGCCGAATGCTTCCGGTTCTCCCCTACAGGTATATCTAATATATACATACATATTATAATAATATATATTTAGGTAGTAGATCGGAATTGATCATAAACGATGCGAAATTGTAGAATTCAGTAATATATAAGATATCTAATTCCTGGTATTGTTTCGATATGCATTAACGATTTCTGATTAGAAAATAAACGATGCTGAGTAGAGTAAAGATTTTAAATACCAACGGTAGAAATAAATTAGATTTCTAAACAGTCAAATAATTAAGATACATTCAGTTAGATATATAATTTAGGTGTATTTCGTATACATTACTTATTCGTATCAACATATGCGCTACGTGCGCAACGAATTAGACCTAGCCAGATTACGAATCGATTCGTACATGTTTACTGAGGTTACATCTACAAATGACGTAACAATCTTAAGGGCTATTTTCAAATGAAACAACTCAATTCCGACTATTCGTGGTCCGTTCGGAATTGGACCATTCTGGTAATTGTATGGATCGACTATGGACTCCTCAACTCCGACCCATAACATATATATCATTACCGGAACAGACCATGATGGAATTACCGGTAATTCATGGACCGTTCTGGGCAGGGTACAGGAACATAACTGTGAACATACTGTATCCTGGTTCTGGTAATTGTAGGACTATAGTAACTCCAGTCTGTACAATTTCCGTTCGGACCATGAGTTACTGGAACGGACCATGAATTACCGGAACAGACAATGCATTATTACTATTTGCTCGTATAATGATCTATTTCAAATACTATTATTTATTAAATAAGGTTAACGGTATTTGATATTGAGTTAGATACTATCGATAATACATTTCTTAGATGTATTGAATTGAATTAAATAAAAAAAGGTACGGAAAATCCGTAGGTGCTACCGGTCCCTAGTATCGCTTTGATATCAGCACTAAGTATAAATGAGTATAAAAATATTTCTCATTAATTAAAGGGTTACACTGAATACCGAATTACACCGAATTATACCGAATTACACCGAATTATACCAAATTATACCGAATTACACTATACTGAATACCGAATTATACCAATTTACACCGAATTATACCAATTTACACCTAATTATACTGAATTATAGCAAATTACACCGAATTACACAATATTAAATACCGAATTATACCGAATTACACCATAAGTCCATAATCAATAACGAATTACACCTGATTATACCGACTTACATCTGATTATACTGAATTACACCGAATTATACCGAATTACACTATACTGAATACCGAATTACACCGAATTATACCAATTTACACCTAATTATACCGAATCATAGTGAATTACACCAAATTACACTATACTAAATACCGAATTATACCGAATTACACTATACTGAATACCGAATTATACCGAATTACACCATAATCAATACGAATTACACCTGATTATACCGACTTATAACTGATTATACCGAATTACACCTGATTGAACCGAAATACACTTAATTATACCGAATTACACCTGATTATAGCGAATTACACTAAACTAATTACCGAATTACACCTTATTATACAAATTTACACCTAATTATACCGAATTAAACAAAACTGATTACCGAATTAGACCTGATTATACCGAATTATAGCGAATTACACCGAATTGTACCGAATTACACCTGATTATACCGAATTACATTATACTCAATACCGAATTACACCATAATCAATACCGAATTACACCTGGTTATACCGAATTACACTCAACTGAATTCCGAATTACACCTGATTATATCCGAATTTTACTTGATTATACTGAATTACACCTGATTATATCGAATTACATCATAATCAATAACGAATTACACCTGATCATACCGAATTACACCTGATTATACCGATTTACACATGATTATACAGAATTACACTGAATTAAACCAAATTACACTATACCCAATACCAAATTACAACCAATTATACTGAATTACACCTGGTTATACCGATTTACAATCCACTGAATACCGAATTACACCTTATTATACCATATTATGCTACACTAATTACCGAATTACACCTTATTATACCAAATTACACCAAATTATACCGAATTACACTAAACTGATTACCAAATTACACCTGATTATACCGAATTACACTATACTAAATATCGAATTACATTATACTCAATACCGAATTATACCGAATTACACTCCACTGAATTACCGAATTACACTAAATTAGACCGAATTACACCTGAGTAAACCCAATTAAACCTGATTATACCGAATTTCACCCGATTATACCGAATTACACTCCACAAAATACCGAATTACACCAAATTATACCGAATTAAACTTCACTGAATACCGAATTACACCTAATCATACCAAATTAAACTTCACTGAATACCGAATTACAGCCAATTATATCCTTGATCATTGGTCAGGATTTTTCGATATTATAAATTGAAAGTTATAGTATAGTACACTGCAATGATTACAGCCAATTAGCCTTCACAGCATTATAAAATATCAAAATGTATGGTTACTATCCAATCCATCAGTCCGACGCCCCATTAGTTCGACACTTTTGTAGTATAGTACTGATTCAACATCAAATATATGCCCCCCTGCCTGATTATTAAATAATCAATAAGTGTGCAGTGCAACAAACTAGTGGATACAAAAACTACATTAAATGATGAAATTGAATGAGGGATTGCTGTTAATAATATTAAAATAAATAAGATAGGAATATAACATTATAAAATGAAAGTAAGGAAAATTATTTTATTGTTTAGATTAGTTACATATATAGTTAGTATATATATTTAATTATAATTTTTATTTCAATCGAAAAATAAAACGAGAAATGATTATACAGAAAGATGTAACTGTCAGACTGACTATTGGAGTGTCGGACTAATGGGGCGTCGGACTTTTGAGACGTTCCCAAAATGTCATATACCATTTTATTTTTTTGTGAAAAAAAATTATTTGAAAAAATTTAGCCCTTTCACTACGAATTAGACATATTTGTCCAGCATTTTAATATGTAACTTTAAATTGACAAAATTATAAATACGTTCAATTTTTACACCAAAATGCTTCAAATTATTTCGAAAATGACTGTGAAAGAGCTTTGCTAAACACTTTAGCTCCCAGGGGCTCTATCCTGAAACCGTCTGCTGTGAATGGAAGAGAAAGGGGGCCCGAACTGTTGTAATTAGGATTATGTATTGTCTTCTTTCATTTTTACCATGTTTATCATTTTTTCAATACTTGCTACTCGCAGTTTTAGAGGATGGCACTATGGTTATGCTCTTCAACTACGATCTCTTAGATTATATGTTAGGCTTCATTTACTATCACCTCTTCATTTTCATCTTCCATCCGTGTGAATGCAGCCACCATGCAGTGCTTGTGTCCCTTTTTGTCATATTCCTTGGTAAGTGACCGCATTCACGAAGTAGCTTTTATGCATACATGAGAATGTCACGGACGGCGGTTAGTCATTTTGTGCATGGAGCCAGTTTTCAATCTGAGCTTCTTCTTCTTCCAGTTCCTTGTATTTATTACCTATCCAATATTAATGTCCAATGACCTTCTGGTTGAATTTTGGGAGTGAACCGGTCAAAGGTCAAGGTTATTGTAATTTATAACTCAAAAAGTATTGAACCATATTTCGCTTGTTTGCAACAACAACGTAATAAACACAAAAACTTGTATTTTAAAATTATCCATATAAGTATATAAATCGTAAAATACTGATTATTTTGTCAAAAGTTGTATAATTATAACTCAAAATTTGACCGCTAGAGAGGCTAAATGTCCTAACGATATACCATTAAATGTATGTACATTACAAGTACCAAAATGCCTCTCCTGAAAAATAGCTTTTTTCGAGTTATGACAGTGTTGTCGCAAACAAGCGATTTCATGAAACTTGGTGGGACGTTTGGTCAATATACAAGAATCATTTTGTTAGATTTTGACAGCGATCAGGTCAAAGGTCAAAGATCAAGGTCAAGGCCATTCATAACTCAATAAGTATCCTACCAAATTGTCTGAAACTTAATGTGACGATTGTTCAATGTCCAGGAACCATCTGGTAGAGTTTTGGGATTGATCCGGTCAAAGGTCACGGTCATTTAGAACTTAATAATTCAAAAAGTATTGAACCATATTTCATGAAACTTGGTGGGACGATTGATCATTATACATTTATCAGTTTATTAGATTTTGGGAGAGAACGGGTCAAAGGTATGCACTCTACCGAGTGCACCTAATATAGTATAATTTCTTTTAGACATCAGCGATATGGTCAACGATATGGTCGAAGCAGACGTTTAACCCCTACTAAAATTTGCTAAACTTTATGAACCTATAATTAATATTGGTAAATATTAATAAATATTAGTACGTAATTATTAATAAATCGTAGTAAATTTAATATTAGTAAATTAAATTTTAATAAAATTTCAAACTCTACACAAATTTCAATTTTTATATTTTTAAGCTCTACTCAACCTTCAATTTTCAAAATAAGTATTTTTTATTGTACTTTTCTATGTATTATTTTTTCTTTGTCTAACGCACATGTTTAATATATCCCTTGCCTGAAATTGTTGAAACGATTGGTCAATGTCCAGTGACCTGCTGGTAGAATTTTGTGAGCAATCCGGTCAAAGGTCAAGGTCATGGTCATTTATAACTCAAAATGTATTGAAACATATTGAATGAAACTTGGTGAGACGATTGGTCAATATACAGGAACCATTTAGTTAGATTTTCGGAGCGATCAGGTCAAAGGTCAAAGATGAAAACCATTTATTACTCACAAAGTATTCAACCAAATTGTCTGAAATTTGATGGCACGATTGTTCAATGTCTTGGAACCATCTGCTAGAATTTTAGGAGCGATCCAGTCAAGGTCAAGGTCGTTTATAATTCAATAACTCAAACACTATTGAACCATATTGCATGGAACTTGGTGGGTTGATTGGAGGGGCCCATCTCATGTCTGTACCACGTAGGACACAAATCCCTCTTCCCCCAGTCATCCCCTTTTTTACATTTATTCATTTTAACTTTTAATATAATGCCTTTCATTTAACATAATATTGATCAATTCCTTTAGTCTATATATAGCTAGTAGAATTGGTGATGTAAACATTTTGTTACTGTCAAATGGCAGTGTAAGACGAGCTCCCCTTTTTTTCTTAATTCTTACATACGTATTACATAAAATATATTACTACCTCTATTTTCAGTATAATTAATTAGGTGTAATTCGGTAAAACAAGGTGTAATTCGGTATTAAAAGAAGTGTAATTCGGGAAAATCAGGTGTAATTCGGTATAATCAAGGGTAATTCGGCATAATCAGGTGTAATTTGGTATAATAAGTGTGATTCGGTATAATCAGAAGTTAATTGATATTGATTATGGTGTAATTTGGTATATAATTCAGTGTAATTCGGTATTCAGTGTAGTGTAATTCGGTATTCAGTGTAGTGTAATTCGGTATTCAGTGTAGTGTAATTCGGTATTCAGTGTAGTGTAATTCGGTATAATCAGGTAAAATTCGGTATTCAGAGTGTTGTAATTCGGTAACCAGTGTTGTGTAATTCGATACAATCAGGTATAATTCGGTATTCAGTGTCGTATAATTCAGTAACCAGTGTTGTGTAATTCGGTACAATCAGATGTAATTCGGTACAACCAGGTGTAATTCGGTAACCAGTGTACTGTAATTCGGTAACCAGTGTTGTGTAATTCGGTAAAATCAGGTGTAATTCGGTACAATCCACTGTGATTCGACATAATCAGGTGTAATTCGGCATAATAAGTGTAATTCGGTATAATCAGGAGTTATACGGTATTGATTATGGTGTAGTTCGATATAATTTGGTGTAATTCAGTATAATTCGGTATCGATTATAGTGTAATTTGGTATTTAGTATAGTGTAATTCGGTGTAATTTGGTATAATCAGGTGTGATTTGGTAATAAGTGTAGTGTACTAATTCGGTAAAATCAGGTGTACCTAATACGGTCCCAATAAACAACGTATATCGATTCGATTTTTTTCGATTGCCTGGGATATCGAATCGATGGATTGTTCCATCGAATCGACAGATCGTTGTTTGTAAGGGTAATCAGTTTAATGTAATTCGGTATAATTAGGTGTAATTCGGTATAATCTAGTGTAATTCGGTATTCAGTGGAGTGTAATTCGATCGGTATAATCAGGTGTAATTTTGCATAGCCAAGTGTAATTTGGTATCGATTATGGTGTAATTCGGTATAATCAGGTGTAATTCGGTATTTAGTATAGTGTAATTCGGTATTGAGTATAGTGTGATTCGGTATAATTCGGTGAAATTCGGTATAATTCGGTGCAATTCGGTATCGAGTTTAGTGTAATTCGGTATAATTCGGTATTCTGTGTAGTTAATTCGGTATAATTATGTGTAATTCGGTATAATTCGGTATTCAGTGTAACCGTTAATTAAAACTGTTATCCGGAACCCGTCTATTTTCTGCCTATATTTCTCAAATTTGGACGCAGGGCCCGGGAACATAGCAGAGCTTGGACAGAAAAAGAGAATATGATTGTTAAATATGATAATGGTATCATCTTAATATCTATTCGTACGATCAAATTACATTACAATTTACAAGAGCTAGGGTATTTTTATATGAAACAACTCAGTTCCAGTAGCTACCTAATTCATGGTTTATTCCGAACTTCCGGTTATTTATTCGTATGGACCCTCACAAATTCTCAATAGATTAGAGTTAGCTGCCTATTAGCTACCTATCTGAAGAATACTTATTTAAATGCTGAGTGGTGCACCACTGTACGTTCTATCAAATACCTAGGTTCTATCAAATGAAGATCTGTTTTATGATATATACTATATGAATTGAATTTGATGGTTATTGTATCAAATGGGTACCTCATCATCATGGAGTCATGTTTATTGTTTCAGAGGCTGGAAAATTGTAAGCCAAAATTTAAAAAAACATTCTGAGCCAAGCAAATTTGGCTCCATTTTTGAATATTTCAAGCCAAATTTAATATGGGAACATAGGAAATAATTCCAAATTTTAAGCCATTTAGACATACCTAGGCTATGCCCAGTCTGTATTTCGTGGTATATTCCACCGACATGTCGGTGGAAATTTTTCCTCTTGAAAATAATATTCTGGCAAAGTCAGTGGATTTTTAGCTATTTATTCCTATGTTACCATTAATTTTCAGTAGAAAAATGGGTAAAATGTTGGTGGATCAGCCAAATTACTGGAAATTTATGGTGGATTTTTTCAGCTATTTCAAAAAGTCAGTGGAATTTTTTGCACCAAATACAGACTGGGGCTATGCCGCTACCTGAGAGACTCTGAGACTGATTTTAAGATTTTTGACCATTTGAAATCTAGTTAGCCTAAGCCATTTAGGCTAATTATTGGCTTTATCTGACATAACTAGGGTCAAGCAGGTAAATTGCGGCCCACTAACTAACTGGGCCCCCAGTTTCAGTTTGTATTTAATGCACAAAATTCCACTGACTTTTTGAAAAAGTTGAAAAGCTTTTTAAAAAAGTCAGTGGAATTTTTTGCACCTATTACAGACTGGAGTGGGATTTTGTGCATCAAATACAGACTGGCCTCAAAACACTCATTAAAAACAAAGTAATAAATTGTAGCATGCACTGTGCGTATCCAAGTAAAATAGTATGTCTCATAAACTCGCCATTTGTCTCTCCAGCTCTCACCAAAATTCAACAAATTCTCTCCAAAATGATCAAATTTTCATAAATTCTCTCCAAAATAACATTGTAGCATAGGAGAACAATAGATAAAACTCGCCATTTGAAATTGAAGGGCTCAAAATAACTGTCACAAACTCGCCATTAAAATGGTGAGTTTGGTCATGCTTTATTACTTGGGTGCGTATTATGATAGCTATGCAACATTAAATGTAATTTTGGTTTAGAATGTTTTAGAGAGTCTTAAGAGGCCACACTGGAATCTTTGGGCAAAAAATGTAATATCTGCCGTGCGCCATGAATGCTCAAAAGTCAAAATCACATTAACTATTTGATGGCGTGATCTGATTTGATCTGATTCTTCAGAGAATCAGATGTGTGCAGCGTGCGTTTATACTTGTAGGAACTCACACTTAATTGTTATTAAATTACTTCTGAAACACACTGAACGGTCAAAACAGTAGATAACTACCAGTCTGTATTTGGTGCACAAAATTCCACTGACTTTTTGAAAAAGCTGAAAAAATCCACCATAAATTTCCAGTAATTTGGCCGATCCACCAACATTTTACCCATTTTTCCACCGAAAATTAATGGTAACATAGGAGTAAATAGCAAAAAATCCACTGACTTTGCAAGAATATTATTTTCAATGGAGAAAAATTCCACCGACATATCGGTGGAATTTACTACGAAATACAGACTGGGATACCTAGTATCTGAAAGCAAACATCTTTACATAGCTTCACTGTGACATCATCAAATCGCATTCATCATAATATATACATCACAATACCATCACTGAAGTTACTGAACAAGTTCTAAATATCAGGACTTGTTCTCATGTTTTCCCGCCAATTTGCCAGCTTATTTTGAGTCTATTTACAAATTACATAGGTATATAATGTGAAATCGGTATCTGTGTTTATTATATTTATTATTATGAATGTAATATATATGGTAAACCTCTCTTAAATAATCGTTTCAGATATCTAATGTACAGTTAATATTACTGATAATGATGATAGGCTACCTAACAATTTGGTTATTTGGGCAAATTCCACATTTTTGATTGATAAAAATAAAAGTAAATACAACCAGTTTAACCTTATATCTACCAGTTACCACTAAAGTACCAGGTTATATACAGTAACCAGGTTTCAGGTATCTTGGATACCTATATAGTTCAATAATTATTACCTATATACTCTTTTCTTACATGACCGAAAATGTGGAACCGTTCGATAATTCAGAACTTACCTAATGCCCAAGTAATAAAGCATGTCCAAACTCGCCATTTTAATGGTGAGTTTGTGACAGTTATTTTAAGCCCTTCAATTGCAAATGGTGAGTTTTATCTATTTTTCTCCTATGCTACAATGTTATTTTGGAGAGAATTTATGAAAATTTGATCATATTGGAGAGAATTTGTTGAATTTTGGAGAGACAAATGGGGAGTTTATGAGACATACTATTTTACTTGGCCTAATGCACTAGAGAATTATCAAAACAATATACTACGTTGATATAGCCTTAGGGTAAGTTCTGAATTACCGGTCAGTTCTACATCTGCGGTCGTATAAAAAAAATGATATTTTGATAATTATTTAATTTTTATTTTAGTTGGTATCAATGATAGTAGCTATCATGGATACCAACTAAAATAAAAATTAAATAATACGATCGGAAAATTTAGATTTGAATTTGATAAATTATTAAGCACTAGTTTAAACATTACTGTTAGTTTAATTAGGTATTTTGAGTAATCTATTAAACGGATACTACCGTACTTATACCTATAGGGCAAGTTCCAAATTACCGGTCAGTTCACATCTTCGGTCATGTAAGAAAAGAGTATATATTAAATGATTTTTTCTTATGTGATCGATAATGTGGAACTGCCCTCTAATTTGTACATAACTTATCCTATATACCTACCTACCTACTTCAATTTATTTAATATTATTCTGACAAATAATAATCATATAGCGTCGGACCGGGTGGCTTTGCGCATTTTCCACATACTTTGATTTCACGAAAAAACTAGAGAAGTCAGCAATCTGATTTTTTTGTGTGCCAGTAGATGAAGGGTA